>PVKU01014115.1:0-24819 GCA_004027475.1 Anoura caudifer
AAACAAAGAAAAGAGATTAAAAAGGAACAACCAGCAACTTGACCAGAAGCCAAGTTAAGAAAGTGTTTCTAGAATAAAGGAATGATGTAAAATGCTGTAATAAGACAAATTAGATGAAAAAAATTGACTGTAGGATTTAGCAACATTAACATATTTTTAAAAGATTTTATTTATTTTATCTTTGGAGGGGAAGGGAAGGAGAGAGGGAGAGAAACATCAATGTGTGGTTGCCTCTTGTGCGTCCCCTGCTGGGAACTGTCCTGCAACCCAGGCATGTGCCCTGACTGGGAACCGAACCCTGATCCTTTGGTTCGCAGGCCAGCACTCAATCCACTGAGCTACACCAGCCAGGGGCAGCAACATTAATATTATTGGGAACCTTGACAAGCAATGTTTTCAGGGGGCAGAGAAAGTTGAACTAGAATGTGGGTTCAAGAGAGGAAAATGCCAAAATCTTTCTTTTATATCCTGAAACATGTTTGCCTCTCTTATAAACATAACAATGTCCAAACCTATAAAAAATTATGAGTTTATTAGAGTTCATTTGTGCCCAAACAGAGGATACTATATATCTGGAAGCAAGATCTCAAGAGACTGAGAAAAATGCTTCCTAGTATGATAGTTTGCAGTTTCTTTTGTGATTTGTAATGACAAAAGGCACTTCAAAGGTGTTTTAACCTAGATGCACAGAAGCGATAGACAGTGCTTACTTAAGGCAAAGATGAACTGTTTTCTAAGAAAAGTTATATGTTTGACGCTTGACTACCCACCATGACCTTACCAGTTAGGAGTTGATGGTCAGATCACAATATGAGCTTAGTTTCCATTAGATTCACTGCAACACCCTTTTTTGGCCCATGTTCCTTACCAATGACCTAGCGTGGATGCATAATGAGTATCTTTTGTGACTGTTAGATATATACTTCTTTGATATTACTTCATGGATATTTTTCTTGTTTAATCAATGCTGGGTTAAGAACCACTCATCTGACATCTTGTATGAGAAATAGAAAGATTGATTTGTTTGCCTGCCTATTTTTCTTATTCTGTGATTCCACTTTGCCAAGGCCCATGCTTCTTTGGTGGTTATATATTCAGTACACAAACAGTAATTGGAGATCAGAGGCATTTAAGAAGTGTTTATTGACACCTTTTAATGAATTAATGGATGAACAGCAAGCAGTACAAAGCTTTGTGCTGAATCAATCATTGTCTGAAAGCATACAAACCTCAGAAAAAACAGCTCCTTGGATTCAAGAAACTTACTGCTAATAACAATACAGCAAGGGCAGAATACTTGAAGAAAGTCATTCATGCAACTTAAGTAGGTCTTGGAGACTTGGACTAGTCACAAACACCCAAAACTAAAAAAAAATTACTTGAAAATATTGAGTCACAGAAATTTTTTTTTGTCAGATTGAAAATTCTGATAATACATTGAGTACCTTTCATTATAATTAATTTGTTTTTCACAATTCACTGATGATAATAATTTAATTTATTATTAACAGGAACATCAGTCACTGTAGTTAGAATTCTATTATTGTCCAATACTAATAAATCATTTGCCATTAAAGTTAAGTATCACCAAAATTTCTAATTAAACAAAACCAACATTTCCATCCAATCTTGGTCCCATAATGAAAGTGTTGCTTTGCAAGCTCATTTTGCGGTTTTGTGATCGGTTGACATCCAATGTAAGGGGAAGAATTCAGATGGATGTTCACTTTTGGGCCTCTGACTTTCTGATTAGGCATTTTGACTCCACCAAAACCTGATACCAAGTCAGAAGCTGTTTCTCAAAAGAAGAGTTATTTTGTGACCTAACCTTACCACAAAAATCTTAGGAAACTGTACTGAGATTTTTTTTTTTTTGTAGTGATACTAGCTACGTATAGCATTTAAATCCACTTTGGGAACTTCTAGCCCCACCTGGTCTGTAGGCTTGAGTTCCCAGTGGTGGGGTTGCTTGCTGAAGTCTGAAACAGTAAGAAAGCTCCTCTTGCTCAGGACCCACTGACTAAGACATTCTCTTTAGCTTCGTTAAATTTTAGACTGATTTCTTCTCAACTTTAGGCCCCTGACATCCCTTTTATTGGAGCACTTACTTGAGAAAACTTGCAATTATGAATTTGTTATCTGTCCCTTTGGGATATAAATCTTCTCCTAGACTCCTACCAGCTTTACACTTTATGAATTTCTTTGTTAAGGACCTGGGAGCCATCACTTTGAAATGTAACCATGGAAGGAGACAACACCCCTCTCTCCCAGGCTCTGGGGAGAGTAGGAGCTGAACCTCCATGTGCAACAATTAGCAGACGCAGACGAACTAACCATATTGACCAGCCTTGCCTTATGTCTTCCAGTACCTTTTCCCTGGCTCACCCTGCTCTTAAAAATCCTCCCTCCTATTGTTTCAGTAGAGTTGAGTTCAATACTGTTCCCCTATTGCCTTGAATAAAATCTTCCTTGCCTGTTTAACTCCATTTAGTACAATTTTTCTTTCACCATTGAGAGCTTATGGGTATTTGGTAAATTAAAGCATTAGCACCGAATGGTTTATATGTTGCCTAGAAATTAAAAAAAAATAGAAAGCTCATCAGGTATTGTAACATTATTCTTAGTTGCTTGAGCAAGCATGCGAACCCAGAATCTGTGCTAAGTACATCTGTCCTGATAATCTCTGCCCGACGTAAGAGTGTATTTCTTCCTCCTCTACTACCCCGAGGATCGATCCACACACATTTTCTAAGTTTCACTGATATAAATTAGTAAAATTCTACAGTTATTTTGTTGTGTGTGTCTTCTCCTCCTTACGGCAGACACTCCTTTTGCACTTGTTCCTGGTTGGTCCCACCCTGGAGGTAGGACTGGGGAAATTACAGGGGGGCAGTTCTTAGGCATAAGGACAATAGACCTCTCTGGGCCAGCTCATTATTTCAAGTGAGGTCAGTGAAGCGTTTTCAAGCAAGACAACGACTCTACGATTCACACAGGGGGAGTGGAGTTCTTTCTGCTGACAGGAAGGGTTCACTGTTTTCAGGGGGCTTGTTTGGGGGACTCAGATTCATCGGGGTTGACCCAGATCACAGGGCCACTCTTACACAACGGTCCCACCGGCAAGGCAGTGAATTCTACTTACACTGTAGTAAAGCAACCCCAGATCCAACTCCTTATCTCATTTTCAAATTATATTAGTCCTGTAACTGTAAGAAATCAGAGGCTTTTAAAAGTAATTGTGAAGCTTCCCTGTCCTCCTGCCTATGTCTTGAAGCAATAATTGTAAATGTCATGTTTGCTATTTTCTTAGCTCTCAGTGCAGTGTGAAGCAGCTATCTTACCCCACAGCACATATGGATTACATGATAATTCTCTATTCAGTGTCATGTTTCAGCACACACTTAACTCACAGGACCGCAGGTCAGAATTTTAAAAACTGTTTTGCCATTTATGGCTGAGACTGCTGGAGTCCTATTATCTGTAGATAACAGGATTGTCACCAACATCAAACCCAATCAAATGAGTAACCAAACAAAAGCTTAGAACAGTTATTACCAGAAACCCTACCTAAGAAAATTCTAAAAAAAAAAAAAAGTATTTTAGAAGGAAGGAAAATGATCCCAGGAGGAGGCCTGAAAAAGGAATGGCAAGCAAGATCAGTAAATTTTCAGGTAAATTTTAATAAATGTTATATGAAAAACAGCAATGTTAAGAATAATAAATATGATTTGAGAGATTAAAAATTAGAAACAAAATAGTGGGCAACAGCATCATATAAGTTGTAAGGAGGGCGATTAGAATTTTGTGTTCCAATATGCATGAATTGTTTGGCAGGGTTAGGTGTTAATTGCCTTCAGACTTCATTAATTATACATGATGACAGCAGTTGAAGGGTAACCACTAAAATAATAGAAATAGGCTATATAACTTCCAGACCAGGAAAGGGGATACATGAAATATGAAGTCAAACAAACCCATGTTTTATTTAATCCAATAAAGCCAAGAAAAGACAGAAGAGAAACATGAAAAATAAGGCAAATAGAACGTTAAGATAATTAAAAAACACCAAATATATTATGAAATACAGCAATGTGAAGATATTGAGATCACTATTTTAAATAGATTCTCAGATTGGTTTTAAAAATAAGTGAATATGCCCAACTTAAGAAATGAGGGGAAATAGGATGAAGATGACACAAACTTTCAATTATAAGATAAATAAGTTCCAGGGATATAACCCACCACACAATGACTACAGTTAACACTGTGGTAAGGTATATTATAAAGTTATTAAGAGAGCAAATCCCAAGAGTTCTTATCACAAGGGGAAAATATTTTTTTTCTCCTTTTTTTGGAGTTATATGAGAAAATGGGTATTCACTAAACTTACTGTGGCATTCATTCCACAATGTCAGTCAAACTATTGTGACTACACTTTAAACTTATACAGTGCTGTCTGTTAAATCAAACTGGGAACAATAAAAAGAAATATGCAGAAACATAAAGCCTCAGAAAATTTGGAAGCAAAAGGAAGAAAACAAAGTATGACTGGCAAATACAGCCTAATGAAAGATTCAGTTGCTATATTAATACCAGACGAAATAGACTTGGAGGAAATAAACATTAAAGAGAATTGCTACATAATTATGAAGGATGCCACTCAACAGGAAGATATAACAATACTAAGCATGTATAATTATAAGTAATGTAGCCTCAAAATCTATAGCAAAAAAATGATAGATTATTGAGATAACTAGGCATGCTGCTCATACTGAGGGACTTCAGTATATTTCTCCTCCACCTGATGCAGGCCTGCAGTTCAGCCCTGGAAGCTGGGCTGGGTCTGGAATTAGCCTCTATATCCAAGAGCGGGTGCCAGCTTTTGATTCCAGACAGCAGCCTGACTCCATTGAGTTTTCTGCTTTTTTCTCTTTTTCAATTTACTTTTTAAAATTTCCCTTATTATCTTGTGATTCAGCCTTTTAGGACATTTGGTCCTGTCCAGAATATCACTGAGACATTTGCTCCACACCCAAAGGTTGTTGATATTTAAATCTTGCTCTTCTGCAACATTAGGATGCTGACCCATAGACCTAAGCCCATTTGCTATTTAGGCTACCAGGATTTTGCAGATGGAGATGGGGTCCAAGCTGTTGGTGGTCACAAACAAAGAATTAGACTGAATACATAGACATCATAAAGCAAAGGAAGTGGGAAATTTGTTAAGAAAAGTACACTTCCCAAAAAACAGGAGTGGGCCATCTCTGGCCAAGAAGTGGCTCCCTTCTCTTGAAGGGTTACAGGCTTTATAGTTTTTACTTAAATATATGCACATGCAATTTTCACAATCCTCCTTGACTGCCTGATAGAGGAGGAAACAATAATGCTAATTTATTATCAGGTGTCACAAGGTGATTCTTGGAAATCAGGATGTTGAGTGGTGACAGCTGCAGTGTCTCAGGGTGTCCTATTCTCTCTCCTGCTTCAACTTCTTCCTGAGAGACCTGGAACTCCAAAATTTTTTTTTGGTGTTGCTGAGGGAGGGTGGTCAATCTTCTGTATCTACTTACTGCTGGAATGGAAGTAGACCCTGCTTGCTGAGAATCATGACACTTGCCCTTGCTTATCTAATGGTTGAGGAGGAATTCCTGAGACTGGCAAGGTTGCTGATTGTTGTAAGGTATTGGCATCAGATTCTGTAGGGGTTGGTTGAATACTCTGGAGCATCATCATTCTGATGTGGTGAGTCTGGAAACCAATAGTTTAAAGATTCAAGGGCCAAAGATTAATAAATCCAAATAGAGGTAGAAACCAAGTTACTGGGGGAATGTATTCATTAGCGGTATCCCAGATAGTTGCAGCATTCTTGGGAACAATAAAAAGAAATATGCAGCATTTTAGCCACATTGCTTGCTGTAATACTTTGTGAGCACTTGTTTCTATTTGCCCTGATGAGTTTATCAAGAAGTATTAGCTGGAGCACAAACCCCACCCTCCTGGGCCAATAAGTAATGTACTTAAAAGTCCACTCGGATTTCTGCACTGGCAAGAGTACTTTGAGGCTCAGATTGTGTGTTAGTTCATGTGGTCCAAACTACTATTAGGGATATTCCTCCCACCATGTCCCAAGTTCTCTGGCTTGACCTGATCTGGGGGTTGAAGTTGGCATGGCTGACTTGTTCCTCTAGCAGGTCTCCCACTGTATTGTGGTTGACGATGGCAAATGCAGCAATTGTTAAAAGTATTGTTTCAGAGCAAATGCTGGGTAATTTAGAAAAGAGAGTTCCTGACCCAGGAAGGAGTAGCAATGGTACAGATTGTTACCAAGAAGAGGTTTAATATTGACTTCTCTTTAAGGTATCTTCTTCTTGAACAGGAATTTCAGGTCTTCTAAGGGCCCACAAGCATAGGTGGAGTCTGGATTCTTCTGCTGGTCTGGGGGAGAAGCTGCTGGTTTTACTCTAGATATATGGACCGAACTATCTACCCCTAGCAGCTTTACAGCCATGGGACTACTTAGGACAATCTGGGTCCCTTCCATTTAGGGCCAAGTTGATCTGTAGGGGATCCCTCTTTCCAAGTTTACCCAACCCCCTGGAGATACAGTGGCCTGGAATTTTCCTTTGGGAGCAGGTAAGACCTTATTCCCATATTCCTGTAGAGCTTTTTGTACCTGTCCTAAGCTTATCATATCCTTGACTGCTAGATGGGCCTCTATCAATATAAAATCTAGAGTTAAGAAAGGCCTACCATATAGGGCTTTGAATGGACTTTGAAATAAAGTCCATTTCAAATGGACTGGTCTAGTGTTGACCGTAGGGGAGTCCCTGATTCTCATGAGTGCTATCGGTAGTGATTTAACCCAATGTTCGGAAATTTCTTGACCCAGCTTTGCCAATGCCCTTTTCAAGGTCTGATTTGCCCATTCTACCTTCCCAGAGGCCTGAGGTATCCAAATGGAGAGAAGGTAGTATTTTATGCCTAGAGCCTCAGAGATTAATGAGTGATTTCAGATATAAAGGGTGGCCTGTTATCACTTTGTCGGGAGCATGGGAGACCAAATCGTGGTATTACTTCCTTCAGGCTGGTTTTTGCTACTTCTGTAGATTTCTCCATTCTTGTTGGAAAAGCCTCAGTCCACCTAGTTAAGGTATCTGTCAGGACTATTGATGATTTATATACTCTCCAAGGAGGCATTTTGGCAAAGTCCATCTGCCAGTCTTCTCCTGGATAGGTCCCTCTTCACAGAATAGGCTCTAACAGCAGGAAAAGAGATGTTTTTTTTCCCCCCAGGGTTGTGGTAGGTACAAAGGGTGCAGGTCCAACAAATATTCTTTATGGTATTTGCTAGTCCTTTGCCTACAAATAATTTTTTTAACCATTGTTCTTGTGGTATCCCTTCCTCTGTGGAAGGAATCATGCAAAGCCTTTAAAAATTTCCCCTAGGAGGCCTGGGGAAGGAAGAGTTTTGGCCGATGTGTCTCCGAGGTTCTTCATGGATGCTCTCTCGCTTCAAAGCCCAAGATAGCTCCTCAGATGTATAGTTGCGCCTTGATACCTGAGCTGTTCAGAGAGGAGAATAAGTCCAGTTGTTCAGAAGTCCCTAGTGCTGCCTTATTTGCTACTTGGTCTGCCCTTCTATTTCCCTGGGAGATGGGGGGCATATCCTTCTGGTGACCTTTGCAATGCATGATCACAGCTTGCTCAAGGACCTTGATGGCCTCTAATAAATTTTGGATTTCTGGTTTGTGTTTAATGGGGGAATTCCTCACAGTAAGGAGCCCCCTTTCTTTCCATAGGGCAGCATAAGCATACAGAACAAGGAACACGTATTTGGAATCTGTACAGATAGTAATTCTTTCTCCTTGTCCTAGAATAAGAGTTCAGGTAAGGGCCATGATTTCATCCTTTTGGGCTGAGGTTGAGGGTGGGAGGGGTTGTGCCTCCATGGTGGCAGGTAAACTAACTGATGCACACCCCACCGTTCCCTGCTCAATCTGTACAAAGATGCTTGTATCAGTGAACTTCTCTTTGTCAGGATTCACTAAGGTTTGGTAACCAGTTCTATGGGAACAGGCAAGATTAAAAATCTCGGAGCAGGAATGGGCCAAGTCTGGAGAGGATTCTATAGGCATTTAGGGAGGCTGGATTTAAGGTGTTACAGGTTTTTTTTTGTTACTCCAGGATTGTCAGAAGAAGGGCCTGATATCTGGTGAATTCTATTTCCTGTTAGCCAGAGATGCCCTTTCATTTCCAGTACTCCTTGTGCCTGAGGTGGAGTTAAGACCTCTGACCCACGCCTGAGAGTTATCTCAGCAGCTTCTTCTGTTAGGATGGCCGTGACTGCAACTGCTCTTAGTCACAGGGACCACACAGTTGCTACATCATCTTGCTTTTTTAGAGAAATATGCAACTGGTCAAGGTTCATTTCCTAGTCTGGGCCAAGATCCCTAAAGCTATTCCCCACTTCTCTGCCAAAGAGAAAGGCTTGTTTAAATTAGGGATGCCTAGGGCTGGGGCCTCAACGACCACCTGCTTGATTATATTAAAAGCCTGACCATGTTCCTTTCCCCATATAATGGGTTTGGTGTCTGGTCCCTTAGTAGCTTTGTACAAAGGTTTGCAATTAGTCCGCAGCTTGGGATCCAAATTCTGCAATATTCAGCCATTCGTAGGAAAGAGTAGAACCGTTGCTTGGTGGCAGGTATGTTAGCTCAGTGATCGCTTTTTTTTTCTTTCTTGTGACAGTTGTCTAGATCCTGGGGTTAGATATATCCTAGATAGTTTACCTTCTGTGTGGTAATTTGGGCCTTTTTCTTAGAGACTCAATACCCCCAGACCCCAGGGAAGTTCAGAGTTAGGAGAGCATGATGGTTTACCTTCCTTTGAGGGGCTGCAGACTAGGGCATCATCTACATACTGTAAGACGGCTCCCTCTCGTAATCGTAATTCTCTCAGGTCTCCTTCTAATGCTTTCGCGGACAGATGAGGCTACCTCTAAACCCTTGTGGTAGTACCATCCAGGTGTGTTGCTGATGGGTCATCGTTTTGGGGTTTGTCCACTCAAATGCAAACGGGTATTGGGAATCTGTGTGGACAGGGATGCACAAGAATGCATTTTTTAAAAAAAAAATATTTATTTATTTATTTTTAAACATTTTATTTATTTATCTTTAGAGGGGAAGGAAAGGGAAGAGGGAGAGAGAGAGAGAAATATCAATGTATGGTTGCCTCTTGTGTGTCCCTTGCCGGGAATTGGCCTGCAACCCAGGCATGTGCCCTGACTGGGAATCAAACCGCGATCCTTTGGTTCACAGGCCCGCGCTCAATCCACTGAGCTACACCAGCCAGGGCGCATTTTTTTTTTTTTTTTTAAGTTTAAAAAGGTATACCACTGAGCGTAGTCTGGTACTTGAGTGAGTGTGGTGTAAGCTTTGGCTACAAGAGGATGGAGGGGAACGGCAGCCTCATTAAATAGTCTTAAATCCTGGACCAATCTGTAGTTCCCTGTCAGTTTAAGAACCTGGAGGATTGGAGGATTGCAGGTGGGTTGACAGGGTACTAGCGGCTTGTGTATTACAAATTTCTCTATTATGGGCTGCAGACCCTCTAGGGCAGGGCTGTCAAACTCATTTTCACTGGGGGCCACATCAGCCTTGCGGTTGCCTTTAAAGGGCCGAATGTAATTCTAGGACCGTATAAATGTAACTACTCCTTGAATAGGGGCAAGGAGCTCGGTGCTGCCGCTGGGTAGAAACAAGGTGCTGAGCCGGATAAAACAAGGTGGAGGGCCGGATTCTGCCCTCGGGCCCTGTGTTTGCCACCTGTGCTCTAGGGCCTCTCGTTTGACAGGATACCATTTCCTGTGGGGATAGGCTGTCCAGGCTTTAAGTGAATTTGAACTGGTTGGACAGTCTGGGCTTTTCCAGGAACTCCAGAGTCCCAAACTAGGGGACCACTTTCTGTAAAATTTGTTCTGGAATGTCATTTTCTACTTTCTTTTATCGGCTAACATAATTTTAAAGATCCTAACTGGGACCTCCCAAAACTTCAAAATAACCCTTAATCTAGCCAAGAGCTCTCATCCCTGCAACAGTGTAGAACATTGTGAAATAATTAGGAAAGAATGTTAAAAAAAAATTTGACCTTCAAATTGACAGGTGGTGCATAAAAAGAAGTTGGAGATTTTTCTTCAACCCCCTTGATATTGATTGAACTAGAGGAGAGAGGTCCAGTGTAAGAATTGAGGACCAAGTAAGTGGCCCAAGTATCAACAAGAAAGTTAATTTTCTTACCTGCCACATTAAGGATTACCTGGGATTCCTCGTTAGAGATAGAGATTCTGGTGTAGGCTGGGGCCAACCTGTTTCCTGGGCATCCTCAGCCCTCAAGTCCTGCCACGGCCTTAGGTGATGCCCCCTTTCCACTCTGGGAATGGGGCAGTCCACTTCCAGTGCCCGGAATCAGGCTTTGCACCTTTGCACGTGGGACATGGCCCTGGGGGTGGCCCTAGTGCAATCTTTTGTCCAGTGTCCAGGGCATTTATACCCAAAGCATGTTCAATCTTTTTCCTCTTGGCATTTTTGTGACTTTCCCAGGGTACCTTCAGGTGGCTGGACCTTGCCAGTGGCACTGCGAACAGCTAGCACTATTAATTTGGTCTGTCTTTCCACCCCCTTTTTCCTATGCTGTATCTGTTCCTCCTTTTCCTCAAGGTCTCAGTTGTTAAAAAATGAGAAGGCGCTATTAGCTGGGCCATAGGAGTTTGTGGACCCATTTGTAATTTCTGACGCCTTCTATAACTATCTAGGGCTGACTGGCTAATGAGATGCTGCCCCATTAATACTTGACCTTCTGGAGAGGATGGATCGAATTAGTATATTTCTTGAAGGCCTCAACCAGCCGATTGCAGAAGAGAGCAGGCTTCTCTTCCTTTCCCTGGGTTATTTCTCTGATCTTGTCACAGTTTACGGGCTTCCCAATGCATTGTTACGTCCTAGCTCATAAACACACAATTGCGGTGCGCCCGTTTCTGTGTCCTCCCTGAGCGTGATGGTCCCAATCGGGCTCTTGA
The DNA here is from genome assembly GCA_004027475.1 of Anoura caudifer. Classification (NCBI taxonomy): domain Eukaryota; kingdom Metazoa; phylum Chordata; class Mammalia; order Chiroptera; family Phyllostomidae; genus Anoura; species Anoura caudifer. Next base: position 11,075 of record PVKU01014115.1, read on the forward strand.
TCAGGGACCGTTCGAGCTGCCAGTCCGACATCGTTGGGGTTTGAAGCATGTGATCAGTCTGCATAACCGCAGGCCTCTTCCCAGATTTATTGCTTCTCCTCTGGAGAGCAACACGTGGTCAGGATTATGCAAAGGTCTCTCCAGGGCATGTCAAGGGCAAAGGTTAAGGTTTGGAAGTTACTAGTGGAGCACAAGGGATCCTCGGAGAAGTTTCCTTGCCTGTCTTTGCACGGCTGCAGGTCAGTTATTGAAGAGGGTGCATGTACCTGAAAAGGGCCTTCTGTACCTGCTACTTTCCTTAGGGGCAGGAGGGCTGCGGTGGTAGGGAGACGTGAGGCTCCACTCCGAGTATGCCCTGCTGGCCTAGGGTTTTGGTGGTAGGGTGGAGAAGAGGTTAATTCCTCTGAGGTGAGAGCAGAGGCTTCAGGACCCTGGGACCCCCCGAAGGACAGGTGGGGAGCTTAGGAAGGGGTCATCTAGGACGTCATGTTGATCTCTAGATGGGCTGCCTCCTTTGCCCAGAACAGAAGGCTAGATTCCAATACAGTGCCAAAAAGCCTTGAGCACAGGGAGGCTCTGGCCATGGCCCCAACCTTTTATAAAGCAGTTACGCACACGCCTATGGCCCAACTAATAGACATGGCCTTCTCGGGTTTTAAAGACTGAGATCTCAAGGAAAGGGAGGAGCGGATCCAGCATGGGAAGAAGGGGGTAGAAGGCAGGCCAAGGTGATAGCAGTAGCTGCAGCAGCGCCATGAGCACTGTCCAGCCCCCTCGAGTTAACCTGGGATAGCCACAAAAACGTCAAGGGGAGAAAGATCGGGCGTGCCTCAATTGTAATTGGTGTAACGGTAGTACGGCGTTATAATTCTCACTCCCGTTTTCAGGCCAGACTTCCCCATCGCCGAGCTTGTACCGAGGCCAAGCCGTATTGCAGAAGAAGATTAGCCTCTCTTTCGTTAGGTTTTTCAGGGCCAAATTTGTGCCACCCTCGAAGAATGTATCCCATTGGGGACCCTCAGGGAAGAGAGGGTGCATTACTCTTCTTGTCCATGGTGTGCCCGAGGAAGAAAAAAGAGAGTGGAAATTCCTGGCTCCCTAGACGTATCCCCTTCATTTGCCCAAGAAGTTCCCTAGTGGTTTACAGGGTGTCCCGTATTATCATACCATTCTAGCGGGTCATAGGGAGTCTATTTCATCCCACATTCTTAGCTACCAGACATCTCTGGGGAAGCTAAGAAAGAAAACAAATGGAAGTTGCTGTGGACTAATTGTGCCCCCTTTCCTGGTGTCTAATTCGGAGGCGTCAGTAAGAAAATTATCTTCTGCTAGTATTCCTTTGTTCCTAATTGGCTAACTTATGTTAATTTCCTTTGCTACTAGATTAACTGGGGCTAGTTTAATTTAGGCTAGTTCCTTTGCTCTTAATAACTTGGGCTAGGTTTGTCATAACTGATTAACTTGGGAATTAATTCTTTAAGCTGGACTCCTGCAAGGAGTGGGGAGGGGAGGGACTGCAATTGGTTAATTTGGGCTGGTTTCCTCTGCTCCTTCTCCTAACTCTTAACTCGAATTAGTGTTTCCTCTGCTTCTCTGCTGCTTGTAATTGACTCACTTACGGCGAGGAAGGAGCATTCTATTTTGTCTATTTTTACAGACCTAACCTGGGTTGGGAAGGCCTCCAAAAGGATCCTAAATGGTTCACCATCCTTGACCTGCATTCAGCAAACGCAGCACACATTTACAGGGAAGAAGGGCAAGATAGAGAAGCAGTGGGTGAAGCTAGTTTTAGGGGGAACGTGGTTGGCTGGTGGCGAAGGGAGGTGCACCTGGCAACATTTTCCAGGAGTTAGAATAGCTCTGCACGGAAAGCCGTGGGAAGGAACCATGTTGTGTTTAAATTGTGCCTCGTTTCACGGACGTTACCTTGTGCCTGGTGGGGAGCTAGTCTCTAATCCTGAACCATGATCAGGTAATCCTCACATGGGAATCTTTCAATGCAGCAGACAGTTTATTGACTTTTACCTGTCTGACCCATGCCTGCATAAAGGTGGCGAATTCTCTTCAAGGAGCCGCGTGTCCCAGAGCATGAAGAAGACAGAAAGAACACGTCTCCTCCCACCACTGGGGAGGATGGAAGGGGTTGTCCTACACCACTCTAGAGTTTCCACAGAAGTTCTATTGAAGGGTTAGAGGATTTATAATTTTTTACATAAGCTTCTACATGCAATGTATAGTTTTTACTTAGGCTTCTGTTACGGAAAATAATTTGGAAAATAATGACTCTGGCACAATTCAGGGTAATGGAGTGAGGCTTTATTACACGCGCGGACCCAGAGGAGGCAGTCTCCAAATTCTGGGCCTCAAACCTTGGCTGGGCAGGGCTTTTATTGCTCTCTGGACGCCATATCCTACGTGGCAAAAGCAGGAGGTGCAGAAGCTGATGCGAAAATAACTCTAGCCTTGAGGTGTCCTTATCGGAAGCCAAAGCAGAAATTATGACCACCTAACCGAAACCCGACGGTTTGGCGGTTTCTAAGTAACCTAAACAAAACTCTTTCCCAGTTCCCGGTCCCTCTTCTGGGTCACTTTGTCCTAGTTGACTTTTCTTCTACACTTCTACACGCAATTTCCCACAATCCTCTTTGATTGCCCACTCAGGTTGGAAACTATAATGCTAATTATTATCAGTTATCACAAGGTGATTCTTGGAAATCAGGATGCTGAATGATGACAGCTGCAATGTCTCAGGGTTTCCTATTCTCTCTCCTGCCCCAAAGGCAAGAAGGGTTACTATTGGCAATACAGCCACAACACAATTATCAGACCAATGAAACATGACAGTATTTTTTTAATCTGTTAATCCTGTAAGCCAAAATAAAGGTTGTGGGCTCTTTGAACCAGAGACATTTTCTGAGCATGATATTTTTCACAGGACCAAATATCAAGGGTTCTATAGCAAGGACCAAGTATGCTCATTGACATTTTTGATAAAACAAAATAACCTTTTGGCATGCACCAAAACCTCTTTAGACATTTGGATAGGATCAAATGTCTGCTAACTGTGACCTAGTAGTGTGTTAAAAATATGCCCTGGCTGGTGTGGCTCAGTGGATTGAGTATGGGCCTGCGAATCAGGCTCTCCGGTTCGATTCCCAGTCTAGGGCACACGCCTGGGTTGTGGCCCAGGTCCCTGATGTGGGGCATGTGGGAGGCAACAACACATTGATGTTTCTCTCCCTCTCTTTCTTCCTCCCTTCCCCTCTCTAAAATAAATAAATAAAATCTTAAAAAAATAAACCAGTAGATGCTATAATTTATTCAGTTTCTACTTGTACTGGAGCAAGAAGCTCTTTCAGAAAATCTAGACTTCCATGATGCTGGAAACAGATGTCTTTAATCAATTTTTATTGTATCATTTAGCTTTCAGTCACATTTTCTTACTGATTTAATCCTCATTCTGAGTCCAAAGTGATCTTTCTAAAATATGAACCTAACTTTGTCATTAAAGTCTTCTGCGTCTTACCACTGATGTGGGAGTGTAAGAGTTGGAAAATTTTTGTTTTAAGTATTGGCTAAAAAACTCGGTAGTTAACACATGTTAAAAGGTATTGTTTCAGGAACTCGAGTTATAACCCACCCTGTGTTCCAGAAGGACTGCAAGCAATCAGGATGGTATCTGAGCCACTGTGTTCTTGGGAACGACATCCCTCTACCCGGGACACAGATAAGGAGAACCACCTAGGACACAGATGCCTAGGACAGAGATAAAGTATCAGCAGTCAGCAAAAGAAAGGATGCTGGGGAAATTGTCAGACTGCTTTTATCTGACTGACCTCTTTCCTGAGTTCCAAATCCCTTACCGACACTGTTTTCCTCCTTATAAAAATAGCTGGACTGGAAGGGTCTTCAAGATGCTCTTTCAGAGTGTATAACCTGCTGTCTTTTCAGATTGCCGGTCATCCAAACAGAGCCCACAAAGTGATTCCGTCTCTGCTTATCGGGTCTGGTGGTGACAGGAGGCACAAAGGCTGACTTTTTCAGCAGCACCATGACGCTGGCAAAGTGAAATCATCTTAGTCTTGAGAAGAGGATTCTCCGGGGAACTGGCCTGTCTACCTGTTTCACCAGCCTCATTTCCTTTGGGCTCAGTGCCGCAAAGTCTATACTTAGAGCGCCTTAGGATGCTCCGTGGTCCCTTAGCGCTCTGTGTGTGCAGATGGTTTTCTCTGCCGATAAGATTCTCCCCCTACTCAGGATGAGTATTTAGTAAACATACATGTGCCCCGCATGGCCGTGTGGGCTGTTCGGATTACGCGATGCCCTCGTACAGATGTGAATTATCACAACCCTGTCTTCTTCCACAAGAATCATCGCTGCCCTTCCCCTGCTGCCGGTCTAGCAAATCCAACACCTGGCACAGCAGGAGTGGGTGGCAGGGGTTCCCAGGTCCTGCTGCAGAGCTCAGGTCCAATTGGTCAATACCTAGGCTCTATGGCTGCCAACTCTTCTCACTATTGCCCACGCTCCCAGCCCTCTTTCCTAGGTGAATCCTACTTGTGCTTCAAGATTCCAATAAAGTGATAGCTACCCACCTACATTCTGCCTTCGAATGTACCTATTCTGGATACCATGGAAGAACAGGGGCCGCATACTAACCTGTCAAGCTCAAGGGAGGCTTGCATGCTGGCTTTGCAAACTCAGAGACCTACAGTAGCCACATAGGATGGTTTGAAATTAAAAACTTTCTCACTAAAAGCAGGTTATAGCAGGTAGTCATATCCTTCCCTGGTATTTTTCCTTAGCAAAGGTCAATCTTTACCTTAGCGGAGACTGTCTGCATCATAGATAACGCACCTTTGGAATGTGCAATTTCCTCCAGAGCACAGGCACTGTGCCAGGGGAGACCTCAAATCCCATCGTAGGTATTGTTATGGTGTCCATTGTAGACCATGACTATCCGGTACTTACCTGTGCAAATGAAAGGGTCTACCTTTTACTTCTCACCCAACCCCAGAGTTTCCCACTTTGCTTTCTCTCACCTCCCTAATCCATCAACAACGGATTTCGTGTAAACCACTTACGCCTCCTCTTTTGATTGCAATGTATAAAGTAAGGTGCCAAAGTGCCGTCCTCCAGAGCATTATTGCCACCCATTGAGGTTTTGCTCCCTGGCAGCTGTTGCCAGTTTGGCTCAAGTAAGCATGTGAAAATTCTTGCAGGTTTGGAGATTTCTTACATTGACAATAGTAACACAATTATATAATAGGTGAACAGAAAGGATTCCAAAAAAGCATTCTGCGGCCTTCTGCTCTGTGTCCTTCTTTGCTGCACAAGTGCCCTGTGCCTACCTCTACCTCGTGTCCTTCACTGTGTCATGAATGTGGGCTTCTTGAGGACGGAGCCATGCTCCTAATTACCATGGTGTGCACTGTGCTTGGGCAGCATTTGGCATATCATCGAATCTCACTGAAGCCTAGGATTTTGCATGGAGCTTTTATGTGAGCCCCACTCTTTTACTAGAAGAGAGAAGAGAGACTGGAAAATGTGTAACCCAGGTGTGCTCTGAGCAAGAGGTGAGCAGCTACAAATGGTCCCGAGCCTCCATTGTCCGGGAGGAGAGAGGATGAGGAAGGAGTACAGGGAAGTGCCTCTTAGGCAGGAGACTCAACCCAGTGTGGGCAGGGAAAGAGACCCGTGGAGTATACCACGTTTTGCTATGTGCAGTGTGCTCCCATGTATAATGAGCACCCATGTCTTTGTGTGCGTTACACATGGTGTTATTATATCCATGGCATGTAATCATTACACCCATGTATAATGTGCATTATTATTTTTCCCTCAAAAATCTGGGCAAAAACTGCACATTATACATGTCAAAATGTGGTAGTTTGTTTATATTTCGCATATAAAAATGATTCGGAATACTTTCTGACTTCTTCCTTTACTGAACTTCTAGACTGTCAAAAGTAAGGGCGAAAATGATAAATTGTGGGCAAAAAAAAAGTTGTGCTGGAAATTCAATTTTACCCTGGAGAGGTGTCTAATTTAAAAAAAAATTCTCCTTAGGTCTCATTTCTTACACTAATTTGAAGGCTGGACCACATTTTCACATTGCTTTTATTTTGGGTTGTTGCCATGGTGACACAGACACAGATGTATTTCAACATACATGCAGTTTGAGCTAATCTTTTACTTAAGAAAATACTAAAGATGATAAAAAGTAAGGAAAAGAAGCAAATGGCTTCTCCTGAATGGGTTTTCTGATGTTCTACCATTAAGGGGGTACCCAATGAAAGTGAGTAATTTCTTCTTTAGGTAATTAAAAGAAGGACAAAATGTATTCATTTTAAAAAAGGACTTCTAAAATTCATGGCAGTAAGAAAAACGTGTGGTACCCAGGATTATAGGTGAGAAAACTGGGAAAAGATGAATAAATTAGAAGTCGCAGAGGTGTACAACTCGCTTTACCGTCACCCTGGTGAGTGGTGGGGCTCAGCTGAGCACTTACTTCTTCAGGTTATGGTTTCCTGGGGGGCGAACAAACCACACTCACAGAGGCACAGCTGAAGTTCTGTGACGAAGGGTCGCGCCGATTTACTTGTGTGTGGGTTCATTCATACTGAACGCTTACTACGCGCCAGGTCCTACCTTAGGTTTAGGGATTAAAAGAGGATCCAAGCAATCACTGTGCCTGCCTTTGGGAAGTTTACAGTCAAGTGAAGGAAGCAGGTATTAACTTATAATTCCTCAGCTGAATATATAATTAGCTGCTGTGAAAGAGGGCAGGAAGGTGAAGTATCTGGTGTAGTGAACACAGGTAACGTGTACTTAACATAATCCAAGGGGTCAGAGAAAGTTTCCCCGGAAAAGTTACATTTTATCTGAATTCAGAAAAAAAAAAAAAATCTAAATGCTGAGTGGACAGAACAGCATTGAGGCAGAGAAAACTAATGTACAGTCCTTAGAAGGGACAAGTGTGGTCTCCTTTGGGACAGAGAGTTCTGGGAAGTATCCACATAAGAAACATTCAAGCCCATGGAGAAGTTTTGTGAGTTTATTTAAGCCAAAGTGGTGGCAATTTCCAGGAAGCAAAACTTCAATGAATTACGAAAATGCTCCAGAAAATGGCAGTTCTGCCCCCTGCTTTATACACTACAATCGAAAGAGAGAGGTAAGTGGTTTCCATGAAATCCATCGCTGACAGATTAGGGAGATGGAAGAAAGCAAAGCAGGGCGGAGGGGACCTCTGGGTTTGGATAAAAGATAAAATGGTAGACGCACAGTTCTTTTACGCAGGTGGGTACGGGACAGTTAACAGCCAACAACTGATACAAAAATGAGGATGAGGGGATCTGTGGTCTCCCCTCTGTGCTTTAAGGGAGGGTTCCAGAGAAAGGGAAATTTCTTTGTTTTTGCAAAGGCGTGTTTACCAGGTGTGTTAACCCAGCGCAAGATGACAAAAGGCAGACCTTGTGAAGGTGAAGACTGGCCTTTGCTAGGGAAAAATGCCACCTTAGAACGTGACCACCCCGCATAAACCTCTTTTGGTTAAAAAGTTTTCATTTCAGTCCATTTAATGTGGTTATTTTGGGTCTCTGAGTCTACGAGCTCACGTCAAAGGCCTCCCTGAGCTTGTCAGATTCAGGCGCTGCCCCTTTGGCCCACCAAAGTACGCAGGGGAGCCCTGCACAGAGCGCTGGGAAAGCTGTTGGTGGATATGCAGCTGAAGCGCAGGAGTGAACAGCATCCTCCGGGTCAGATGAAAGATTTGGATTTTGAGCTTGAGCTCGTTGGCAAGCCATGGGGGCAGTTTTAAGTAGGAGAACACTAGGACCAGATTTATGGGTCCGAAGTGCTCACGGGGGCTGCTGACAAGGGGTAGGAGTAGATATGAGAGCCAGTTAGGATGTTGTTTCAGGAGTCCCATGTGGTTACCGATAGTAATTGGTTACAGTGGAAGCCAAGTTACATGGATAAATTAAAAATACATGTTGGCAGTTTAGAGCAAGCAAGACTGTTGGAAAGTAGGAGGGGAGACGTGTCAAGGATGATACCAACAGGGTCTTTTGCAGGATCCAATCACCTAGGCAATAGAGTCAAAGCTGATTTTAGTTCTTTCCACTCTCTTGACTCCAAAATGTGGGCACGGCTTGAGAAGAGAATTTTGCAAAAGGGCTTCCTGGAAATTGCTGTTTAGATTCCGAACTGGTGACGTGTAAGGAGAAAGCCTTTTGACAGACATGGAGAAAGATTTGGTGGTAAACCTTGTGCTAATGTTTATAAATACTCTTTAGAAAGTTGAGTTGTTAACAAAAGCTTATTATGGATGTAAGAACAAACTCTTATGTATACACTTAGAGAATTCCTTTTAGGAGCCCTCACTGCAAATACTAAACCAAACCACAAAATTAATTTTTTCATCTTCCTTCTGATGAAAGTCAAAGTTTAGTCACTCAACAATCGTAAACCTGTCTGTATAAAAATTTTCAGTAGCTTTTTAATCCTACATTTATATCCAAATCACTTGATGTATTTGGGTATAAATCCTACATTTATATCCAAAACACTTAACATATTATATCCCTTCATGATTTAGTTCTTGATTATGTCTTTTCTGATTTAGGTTTTTTTTAAAAAAGATTTTTAAAAAACATTTTATTTATTTATCTTTAGAGAGGAAGGGAAGGAAAGGGAAAGAGAGGAGGAGAAATATCAACGTATGGTTGCCTCCTGCGTGTCCCCTGCCAGGAACTGGCCTACAACCCAGGCATGTGCCCTGACTGGGAATCAAACCGAGATCCTTTGGTTCACAGGCTTGCCTTCAATGCACTGAGCTACCCCAGCCAGGGCTGATTTAGGATGTTTTTAATTACAAGTATCAGATACTTCAGCTCACATCATTTCTAATATGGGATTCAGGTTTTTATATTAGTGTAAAATCCAGAGATTTCATCGGAATTCAGTTTCGTTTCTTCGTGATTCCACTGAGTACTGGCCTCATCCTCAGTCTGATTCCTTTGATGGTTTCAAGATGACAGTGAAAAGAAATGCGATAACATTTTTTTTTCTCGTTTTTACCTAGAGAATTAAGAACAAAATGGGAAAATATCATTTTTTTAAAAGAAAATCTCTGTTCTTCTTGGAAGGCAGGAGTGGGGGATTGGGCGCAAGCTAGACAAAGAGCATCCACACATTTCTCCATCTTTTTCTCACAGCGTCTGCCCTGAAATATACATTCCAGCCATGCTCAAGTTTTAGATCCTCAAAAAGGCTATAAAGTCTTTTCTCTAGCCTGCCCTCATGCAATGTCCTTCACCTGGAGTACTCCTTCCTACTCTGAGATACACAAGGGGGTGGAGGTCATACGTAAACTGTTTTTTTTTTTTTCTCCAAGAGGCCTGGCCATTGTGGGAAAAAGAGTGATGAAGTGGCAAAAATAGACATGTAAGTTATCTGTCTCAGAGTGAACATAATGTATTTATGTGTATGTTGACTTATTTATAATTTAGGAGAGGGGGTTAGCTGGTTTATGTGGAGAACCTGAGCAGGAAGGAGAAGATATAAAAGAGAAAAAATATTGAAATGGATACAGGTAAGGAAATTAGATTAGGCAAAAAGGAAAAGGGAAATTTCTTCATATAAAACCACAGCAAAAGTGTTGGTATAGAACCTATATGTATACATTTACAATCGTTTAACATCATTTGACTTTCAGTAAAGTGAAATGCCCTATATTTCATTTGCTATCTTTTGGGGGAAGTTTGAAGGAGGCTAGATACAAGCTCACCTTCTCCCTTTTCCAGGATGCAGTCAGGTTGATTAATTTCTCTGTAACAGCAACTGAAGTGCTATTTCTTTGATAACTCCCACTTGTTTTCTTACAGGTTATACAATCTGAAGAGGCGGGTTGTATCTTTGTTGATATCAGTCAGCAAAGATTAATGTTTCTTACAAACCTCTTTGGGCTCTGCTAGGTAATGCTCTCAAAACTCAGGCTTGTAACTTGAATTTACTTTTCAGATTTCTGAAGGAATGAGTCAACCAGCAAAGAAATACCCTTTCCTCCTGAGTTTTCCAAGGACAGAGTTTGGGGAATGTGTCCAGGGGATGCTTAATAGCACCTATCCTCTTCCTCAGACTTAATTATCCATCTGGTTTTTGGAAAATGTATTGTGTGTTCTAAAATCTGAACAGATGGGCTATAGCGATTGAAATGGGGTTAAGCAGCAGGGAGTTTAAGCAACGGCAAAGGCAGAACCCAAAGAGCACTCTAATGATAAGATTTCACCTAATTCTCACCGTACCTCTGAGAAGTGGCCATTATTGTTATTGCTGGAGCCAAGCAAGAACTGCTGGGATCAGGCTGATGCAGGTACGCATGAGGTTTCGGGGGGCGGGAGGGGCAGGCATATGTTTGGTGTGAGTTGGTTCACATGTAGCGTGTGATATATGTTAGAGAAAAGTGTATGGATATTAGAGGAGGAACTAACAGTGTTTATTGGAGAAGTGCAAGACCAATGCAGAGGTGGTAAAGTCATATTTAGTAATTCTGTAAACAATAATGAAAAGATAATTTCTTAATTCTTCCTCTAGAGGGTGGGACCCTGAGAAACCATTTTCTGGGTTTCTGAGTGCTCTTACCCCAAGGAACATCCAACATCTTTTTGTTTCAGAGTTGAAAATTGCCAGATATCGCAAGACTACTAAAGACAACTTTGCCAACTTTGCCATGCAATCTTTATTGGTAAGGTTCTGGCCAGGGTTGCGATATCTGATGACTGGAATAGCCAACCAGGTAACATAGATGAGCAGAGAGCTGAATGTAAAACAGTAGGGAGTGGTGAGGACTTTGAACACTAGACGGTATGTGCCCCTCCCTAAAGTGCTACTTGGTTACTGCTCACTCCTTTTTTTAATCTTTATGGTGGTTTTTCAATTACCAGTTAGACCTCTTATGACACCCTCCCCCAAGCAATCACCACACTGTTGTCCATGTCCATAAGTCCTTTGTCCTTTCTGCTTGATCCCTCCACCCTCCAATATCACTCCCAGCTCTCACCTGCTCTCCATCTGTGAGTCTGTCCCCATTTTACTTGTTAGTTCAGTTTGTTCCTTAGATTCCACGTATGAGTGAAATCATACGGTATTTGTCTTTCTCTGACTGGCTTTCACTTAGCATAATATTCTCCAGGTCCATCCATATTGTGGCAAAGAGTAAAACATTCTTCTTTTTTACAGCCAAGTAGTATTCCATTGGGTAAATGTCCTATGGTTGTTTTATCCTCTCATCTACTGATGGACACTCGGGCTGCTTCCACATCTTGGTGATTGTAAATAACGCTGCAATGAACACGGGCGTGCTTATGTTCTTTCAAATTAGTATTTTGGGTTCCTTCAGATATATTTCCAGAAGTGGTATAGCTGGGTTGAAAGGCAGATCCATCTTTAATTTTCTGAAGTATCTCAATAGTGCAAAATGGCTCCTCTTTCTCCAAATCCTCACCAGCAATTTCTTGTTGCATATTGATGATAGCAACACTGACAGATGAATTATCTCATTGTGGTTTTAATTTGCATTACTCTGACGATGAAGCATCTTCTCATATCCATAATGGCCATCTGTATGTCCTCTTTGGAGGAGTAACTATTCAGGTCCTTTGCCCATGTATTAATTGATTTGTTAGTTTTTTTGGTGTTGAATTTTGAAAGTTCTTTATAAATTTTGGATATTAACCCCTTATCAAATGTAGGTCCATCTTAGTGAATATGTTCTCTCATTCTGTGGGCTGTCTTTTTATTTTTTTTTTACAATTTCCTTTGCTGTGCAAAACCTTTTTACTCCGATGAAGTCTCATTTGTTTACTTTGTCTTTTGTTTCCCTTGTCAGGGAAGATATCCAATAAAATATTGCTATGAGCAGTGTCCAAGATTTTGCTGCTTATGTTTTCTTCTAGGATTTTTATGGTTTTGAGTCTAATATTTAAGTCTTTGATCCATTTTGAATTTATTCTTGTGTGTGGTGTAAGAAGGTGGTCTGGTTTCATTTCCTGTATGTAACTGTCCAATTTTCCCAACACCATTTATTGAGTGGACCACCATTTATTGAGTAGCCCACTGTATGCGCTTGCTTCCTCTGTCAATATTAATTGACTACAATGGAGTGAGTTTATTTCTGGGCTCTCTATTCTGTTCCATTGATCTATGTGAATGTTTTTATACCAGTACCATGCTGTTTGATTACTATGGCCTTGTAGTATAGTTTTATATTAGGTAGTGAGATTCCTCCAGCTTTGTTCTTCTTTATCAGGATTGCTGTCATTATGCAGGGCCTTTTGTGGTTCCATATAAATTTTTGAAATATTTGTACTATCAGTGAAATACATCATTGGAATCTTGATAGGAATTATGCTGAATCTATAGATTTCTTTGGGTAATATGGACATTTTAATGATGCTAATTCTTCCTATCCATGAACATGGTATGTGTGTCTACTTATTTGTATCTTCTTCAATTTCTTTCTTCAGTGTCTTATAACTCCAAGTATAGGTGTTTTACATCCTTGGTTAGGTTTATCCCTAGATATTTGATTCTTTTTGAAGCAATTGTGAATGGGATTGTTTTCTTAATTTTCCTCTCTGTTAGTTCAATATTGGCACATAAAAATACACTGATTTCTGAATATTGTATCCTGCTACTTTGCTGAATTCATTTATCAGTTTCTTGGTGGAATATTTGGGGTTCTCTATGTACAGTATCATGTCCCTTGCAAATAAAGAGAGTTTTACTTCTTCCTTTCCAATTCAGATGCCTTTTATTTCTTCTTCTTGTCTGATTGCTATGGCTAGGACTTCTAGTGCTATGTTGAATAAGAGAGGTAAAAGTGGACATCCCTGACTTATTCCCAGTCTTAAGGAGGATGCTCGTAGTTTATGCCCATCGAGTAAAATGCTGGCAATGGGTTTTTCATATATGGCCTTTATTATACTTATGTATGTTCCTTCTAATTCCACTTTGCTGAGAGTTTTTATGATAAATGGGTGCTAGATTTTATAAAAACCTTTTTCTGCATCTATTGTTATGATCATGTGGTTTTTATCCTTCATTTTGCTTATGTGGTGAATCACATTTATTAATTTGTGAATGTTGTAACAAGCTGCGTTCCCAGAATAAATATCACTTAATCATGGTGTGTGATCTTTTTGATACATTGCTGCATTCAGTTTGCTAATATTTTGTTGAGGATTTTAGCATCTATGTTCACCAGGGATATTGGCCTATACTTTTCTTTCTTTGTAATGTCCAACTGGTTTTGGAATTAGGGTATTCTGGCCTCATAAAATTAGTTTGGGAGTCTTCCTTCCCCTTGAATTTTATGAAATACTTTGAGAAGGAGAGGTGTTACTTCTCAGAATGTTTGGTAAAATTCACCCGTGAAGCTCTTTGGTCCAGGACTTTTGTTTATTGGGATTTTTTGATTACTGCTTCAATTTCACTATGTATAATCTTTCTATTCAGATTTTCTGATTCTTCCAGATTTAATTTTGGAAGATTTTATATTTCTGGGAATTTATCCATTTCATCCTGCTTGTTTGGTTGTTGGCATATAGCTATTCATATTTTCTTTTTTTTTAATTATATTTTATTGATTATGCTATTACAGTTGTCCCATTTTCCCCCCTTCATTACCCTCCACCCTGCACACCCCTCCCACCCACATTCCCCCCTTTAGTTCATGCCCATGT
>PVKU01014116.1:0-24817 GCA_004027475.1 Anoura caudifer
GTAGTATATATGTAAACAAACAAACAAAAAAAACAAACATCATGACCTTCTGATTAACTTCTTGTTTTTACCTTGTTTCTCTGACATTTTTGAATTAGAGTATTAATCAGTCTGACCCAAATTATCATAAAGAAACAAAAGGAAACCATTTTTAAGAATGTATTCCACCCCCTTCTCCATTGCAGCATTAGTCACGGTAACCAAGATATGGAAACAACCTCAATGTCCATCAATGGATAAATAAAGAAAACATGATATATAATATTATTTATCCTGTAAAGAAAGAAATTTTGCCATCTGCAACAATACAGATGGACCTGAAGGGCATAATGTTAAGAGAAGTAAGCCAGACACAGAAAGCAAATACTGCAGGATCTCACAGGTGAAATCTAAAGTAGTCAAACACATAGGGGCAGAGAATAGATTGGTAGTTGCCAGGGCCTAGGGGGTGGGGGAAATGAGGAGGTGTTGGTCAAGTGGTACAAAGTTTCAACACGCAAACTAAAGAAGTTCTGGCAACCTATTATTTTTTTAAAAAGAGTGTGTTCCACTGCACCCCTGCTGCTCACCTTTGCTGCACTTCTCAACCTCTCAATGGTCTTAAAAGTTTTAAAGGATATTTTCCCGTTTTTTTTTTGGTAAGACCCCTCAACAGGATCAACAGGAGAATTAGAAGTCCACTAGACTTAATAATTCTTTTTCTTTTGGACTTAGTAATTCTTGAAAGTTCTCTCAAACTACTAAATTATGCATATGTGTTTGAACATTTTAACACACGCATCCTGCATTGTCTGTATAAGGAGTCTGCAAATATTCTAAGCTTTGCAGATCATACGGTCCTTGTTTCATCTACTCAACTCTGTTCTTGTAGGACAAAAGCAACTTTAGACAATATGTGAAGAATGAGTATGGCTGTTTTTCAATAACACTTTATTTATAAAACAGGTGGCCTGATATATATAAAGACAATACAAACCACAACACATTTTTTCCATCAGGAAAATCTACAGATTTTTAAAAATAGGTTAATGCTTGACAATCTTTCTCAGTGCTTGAAGAAGGTATGGATTCCTTCTCAGTTAGCCTATCAGTGATTTCTGGTTTCAGAGGGGAGTGCCTGCCTGTGCTCACCATCTTTGTAATTGGAAGTGCCAATTATAATTTATTAGAAATTCTTACTTTTGAAATTTCTACTTAGTATTTTCTTTACTTAGTCAAGAATTTTTATTCCCTTTCACATGCTAATGCACACAAAAGAATTCCTCAAGCTCCTTCTCTATATTCTTAAGTATGGCCACCATATTACCTTTATAACATACACTAAACAATTCAACTTCCCTAACTTTCAGCTCTCTGCTTTTTCTTATATGCGCCTCCCCAGTTCAGTAGTATGCTGTGCCTAAGCTATGCATATCAGTAATTCTTATCAAAATATTATACTTTGGAGTTTCTGGTTCCAGCAAAGGTGTAAATATTGACTAATTTATTAGTCAAGTATCTAGGCTCTTTTAATAAATTATTTATTTGTTGAATTTGCAGATCCATAACTAAAGTGTCTAGTACACAATGTTTGTCACATTGTACTCATTCACTTTCTCCAAATGGTGTTGCTACTATACCAAAAACCACTAGAATTCCCAGGGTTCCCAGATGGGAGGGAAGAAATATGGCCAGCAATACCCATCAGTCATTCACTTTAGGGTTTTTAGTCTGGGTAAACTATAACTCCATCGGTCCCAACACTTCCATCAAATGATTCCCATGGGCTGCTTCCTTCATAGTGCATATACTGACTACGGATATAAAAATAAAAAAGGAAATATTTGAAATTATAGTAGCTTCTGTCATCTCTCTACCTTATTTTAGGTAACTATGGAAAAATATAATTCAACAAAATATTTTATACTTTTACTCAACTAAAATTGTCAGCAAGATGGAAAATAAGCAAGTATGGTGATTTTCACAAGCTAGTATTTAATTCTGTGATTCACAACCTGATAACAGATATCAATATCTTTATATCAACCAAAATTCTCAGGCCAACAAAAATCATCTATAGCTACTTCATAATTACCTTCCAGTCTTATTTTTAATGGACATATTTTTTTCATAAATCTAATTTTTAAATGGCACAAAATGTTGCTCTCACCTGTAAGTGGAACCTAATCAACAAAACAAACAAATGAGCAAAATAAAACCAGAGACATGGAAATAAAGAACAAACTAACAGAGTGACCAGAGGGGTAACAAGGGAAAGAAGGGGGAGGGTCATCAAGGCGCATGTATAAAGGACCCATGGACAAAGACAACGGGGTGGAGGGTAGGATTGAAAGTGGGAGGTGGGGATGGGTAGGCCAGGGTAGAGTAATGGGGGCAAAATAGGAACAATGGTAATTGAACAACAATAAAAAATTTTAAAAATGGATGTAACAACTGAGTAATAAAACACAATACCCAAAAATGCAATGATTTATCCCTTCTACATATGATATTATACTTCAGTGGCTGCAGCGTACTAACAGTGTCTTTGTGCTTCCTTCTGTGGCTTGTTTGTGGGCATTTGTGACCCAAATCTTCCAGGAATCCCAAACTAAGTCACATGGATTAACACAATATTTCATCCTATCTCTCAGCATTTCTTATGCCCTCACTCTGTATATATTATGTCATAATAAGCTTTAAGAATAGAAAGTTGAACATTCAAAAACATGTATATTTTATTTTAACTTTCAAATATTTTGTTCTAAAAATTAATGAAGAGCAATTTAAATAGCTTGCTTCTTTATTTTTTGCATGTCATTTATCCATCAAACTACCTAATTAGAAGAATCTGAGTTGTCATATATATATATATGAATGAAACATATAAATATATGAACAGAAAGCCAGAGTAAGTTCATGTAAATATTGAAGGTTGAAATGAGAGGGAAGTTCAACTACTTATACATAAGGCTCTCATCCTATTCAAGTTACTAAAGTCTCAGAATATGACTCCCAGCTTCTGTTTCTGTTTTGGAGTCAAAACAGAAACATAATTTTCAATGTTCTTCAGGAAAAATATACTATTTATCAAGGAATGCAAAGAAATGTGTGTAATTTCTTGATGACAATAGTAACAACAATAGTAATAATTACAGAATACTCCTATGTGCCAGTCAATTTTGTATACCTTATATGCATTAACTCATTTAATCCTTACAATAACTCCAGAAGGTAGTCCATTACCTCCATTTGACAGGTGAGAAAACTGAGGACTAAAGGACAGAGAAACTTAGTTACTTACTCAAGATCCCTCAGCTGGTAACTGGTCAAGCTGAGATTATGAACAAAAGCAATCAACATCTAACAGTGTTATACTGCATCTCTCATCTCTATGATCTGAAAGAATTGCTTGAAGTCTTACACAAAAGACTGAGGGGTATACTAAAAGGCATTTCTCTAGTAACAAATGCATAAAGCAAGGTTAATCAAGTGTTTCTTAAATCGACACAGCAACAGAAGTTGAAGGTACCATATTATAGAGCCTTAAGTGGGGCTAGTATGAGCAAAAAGACTTCAAGTTCTTCAAACTGTTATTCCTTGAATTATGTGATCCTCACAAGTAATCTTAACTTGGATAGTTAACTGTATTTCAGTTATATAACTGACAAAGTCACATATAAAAGTAATCTGAAAGGCATTTTTTAAGTACATAAAAATACCATATGATCTCACCTTTAACAGGAACCTAATCAACAAAACAAACAAACAAGCATAATATAACCAAAGACACTGAAATTGAGAACAGGCTGACAGTCACCAGAGGGGAGAGGGGAGGGAATTTCAGGGGAAAAGGGGAAAGGTTTACAGGAACAAGTATAAAGGACACATGGACAAAAACTAGGGGGAGGGGTGGAAATTGGAGAGAGATGGGGAGGGATGGGGAGGGTGAGCTGGGATGGGAGTAAAAGACAGATAACTGTACAAGAACAACAATTAAAATTAAAATAAAAAAATCTAAAAAAAAATTGCAAGTATCATTGGTCAGAGAACACTTACATTGTTTCCATATCTTGGCTATTGTGAACAATGCTGCACTGAACATAGGGCTGCACATATATCTTTATGAATAGTGTTTTCAATTTTGGGGGGTAGATACCCAGAAGAGGAGTTGCTGGGTCATATGTTAGCTCTACACTGTTTTCCATAGGGGCTGTACAAATTTACACTTCCACCAGCAGTGCACAGGGGCTCCCCTTCCTTCACACCCTCTCCAACACTTGTTATTTCTTGTCTTGTTGATAATAGCCAATCTACAAAGGAATACTACTCATCCATAAAATGATGAAATATTGCCATTTATAACAATATAGATCTTTAGAGTACCATGCTTATGAAATACATCAGATGGAAAAGGATAAAGACAATGAGTTTACTCATACGTGGGCTCTAAAACAAGAAGCCACAAACCAACCAAACTCACAGACACAGACAACAGTATGGTGGTTACCACAGGGGAATGGGGTCGGGCAGAGGAATAGGGTAAAGTGGGTCAAATGTATGGTGGCAGGAAGAGACTAGACTTTGGTGGTGAGTGCAAAACACAAAATACAGATGATGGATTACAATGTTGTTCCCCTGAACCAATATACTGTTGTTAACCAATGTTACTCTAATTTAATTTTAAAATTCCATGGGTTTTGCTACAGACCAACAATTGTTCTGTCTTTCCACACATTCAGGCTTTTTAAAAACAAAAACCAAAAAATAACCTGATATTCTGCTCCATTTAAGCAATGTAAATAAAGCCTTGAGACCAAAGAAGAAAAGACTGCAACATATAAAAGAGAGCACATCTTACTGGGTTGGCCAAAAAGTTTATTTAGTTTTCTTTTTTTCTATAAGATGGCTCTAGTAGTGCTTAGTTGTCTTTCACTTCATTTGAAACAATTTTGTTAGATTGTATTGTGACAGCTGTCATATCAGTGTGCATAAAAAATCAAAACTGGTGAATTTCCGTGTAATCACTTCAATATTGGAGATGGAAGAAAATACACAGTGTTTGCAGCATATTTTGCTTTTTTATTAAAAAAAATATAACAATGCAGCTGAAACAAGCAAACAAAAAGATTTGGGCAGTGTATGGAGAAGGTGCTCTGACTGATCAAATGTGGAAAAAGTGGTTTGCGAAGTCTCTTGATACTATTGACATTTCGGCCAAATAATTCTTAGCTGTGGGGCTGTCTTACGGGTTGCAAGATGTTTTACAGCAGCTCTGGCCTCTACCCACTAGAAGCCAATAGAGAGAGATAGCTGACATAATCAAAATATCCAAATCAATAAAGTTATTGGTGAAAATGAAAAACGTGTCTTTTATTTTACAGAAAAAAAACACATTAGATTTGTGGCCAACCCAATAGTAAGATTAAAATGACCTACGGTAATAACTAAGGGTTTAGACTCCAAACTATGTTTTTCAGTGTTTGTGGTGAAGGGAGAAATATACCAGTTCTTCATGGGATGCAGCCACACATGTGATACTTATTACATCTGCAAACAAATGAGTTTTGTATTTCTTAGGAGAGAGTAAGCATTTGGTTTTGAGTTTATTGGTTAACCTTATGACACATTCCGTTATTCATGTGCCCCATTAGTGCATGGTGGCATGATGAAAAGGTGACCAAGGGATGCTTTAGCAGATCCAATTACCTCCTCTTCTGGTCTCTCCTACTGATCATCTTACTCTGATATAGGTCATATTTTATTTAGTGAAGTTGGATAGTTCAGCCCAAGCTTGCCACTTACTCTGCTTACTGAGGAGGAGGTGTGCCATTCTCATCCCTATTACTCCTTCTGATTGATGCAATACTTGATCATAATGGGTGCTCAGGAAAATGTTAGTAGTACTGACTTAAAAGGTAAATATTTACAATTATTTCTAGGACACAAACAAACAATGGTCAATAGAAAAAGTAAACTTTTTGGAGATATAATAATGTTTCCAAGCATTAATTACAGGTATCGCCATATACCTTTCCTTAGGAATAAAAAAAGCTCAATCACTACTAAAAATCTTGAATACTATTTAATAAAAGAAGTTATGAAATTAAGGAACAATGTTCAGTGGGAAGATTTTTCATTAGATTTGCTGGGATGATAAAAATCCTGAGACAGAAGTTGTGAATTCAGCAGCCTATATAATGGGAAAAATGAACTTAGAGAAGAGAAAGCACATGATGGCTGAAGCCATATGACAAACAGCCATATATTTTGCTGAGTGTTTCCTTTCACAGTTTAATGGGAGATCCATATAAAATTCCACCTATACCTGAGTGCTTAAGGTAAAATACTGAAACATCTAACATATGCTCAAAATGATTTAGACACTCATCTTCTTGGAGATATCATATATATATATATGTGTGTGTGTGTGTGTGTGTGTGTGTATGTATACTTATTTGCAAGTATATACTATATATATATATATACTTGCAAATAATTATATATATTTCTTGCAAAGAATGTACTATGGCATCCAGAGTACTGGAGCTAATAAACCAAACAATGGAAGAAAAAGTCAAACACTAATATACCACATGGCACTGATACAGGTAAATATAAAAAAAATAGGGCTACTTCTTAAACCAATGACATATGCAAAAACCTCAATCCTTTTTAGTTCGTAATCTACTTGGAGAAATAACGACTGTACTATCAAGTGGGTCTGTTAAGAACTGCTTTTTCAGTTTATATAAGTATAGGCTTGGCTCAAAAATTAAAAAAAAGATAAAGATAAAAGAAAAGAAAAAGAAAAGGCAAGCTTCAGAATATGTTTTTTTTTTTTTTTAATGAGTGAGCCTTATTATGTTTCTCAAGTGTTGGGAAAGGAAGAAAGCCAAGAATCCAAGCTCCACGTGGAAACAATATTCATCATTAGTAGGCAGTTTTTAGATCTATTACTTGGCTGCAGGAAGCCAGAGGGGATACTGGTCTTGGAAGAGTTTACAGCAGAAACATATGAAAGAGTTGGGCCTGTAAGAAATGGCCTATCTTTCATATAGAAAAGAACAATATGAGGGATGGCACAGAAATGAGCATGACAATAAGAATCAATGAAGCCAGTGAGCAATAAGGAGACGGCTAATTTGCATAAAGGATGCATTTGAGGGGAGGGAGAAAGGCAGTTTCAATAAGCAATGTATTAATATACGCTTTAAAATAAGGCAGAGGAGTTGAAATTCAGTTTAAGATAAGAAGCAATGGAAATTTTAGGCAGAGACATGAGAGCAAGTAAGTGTGTTTTCCTTTTAAAGGAAGATTAGCCTAGCTATGTGAATTAAAGGAGAAGAAATGAGAGTTATTTGAGAAGCTTTTTGAAACATTGGCTTATATGCATTTATTTGGTACGACCCCTACTAGACTGTACACTGCACACAAATAGAGACTATTTGGAACAATTTCTCATCCAATAAAATCACAGTGTTTTCCTTTGTTCAGATCAAACTCTTGATTGATTATTGCAGAAGGAAGAGAAAAAGTAGGAGTTTTAAAAAAGGTTAAAAGTTAAAATTTAAGTGTGACATAATGAAAGCTTAGCCAACATGGAAGTGGGAACAGAACTCCAATGGTTGAGCCATATTTTTCTTCTAATATATTTTCTTTCTAAAAAATTTATTGTATTTTTGCCATTACCATTAGCCCCCTCACACTTCCCTTCCCCCTGCCACAATCACCACACTATTGTCCACACCCATGAGACCATTTTCCTTGAGAAATGGTCACACCCATGAGATCCAAAATTACAGAAATCCATAAGGAACATCCAAGCAATTAGCAAAGCAATGAAACCATCATTGCAACCATTTGAGTGCCTGTGTGTCTCAGTGTCATCATCTGCAAAATGGGAGAAATATGGACAATTAGCCTGGTTGATCTTAAATCCTAATTTATAATCTTATTACAGGTCAAGAAAATTAATGTTTATATTTTATTTGCTTTCTACTGTTTTGAAATAATATTTCCTGGACTATCTATTTTCTTGTTTTCAATATGGAACATATTTTCAAATAAAGGCTTTAAATTAACATAATATATAACTTTTCCAAAAGATAGTGTCTATCATGAAGTAGCACAAGTATTAGGATTAAATCAATGTTCCTTACAGCAGTGAAGATGACCATTTAAGAAAAATAATTTATTTGATTTTTTTTTTTTTTAGATATTAGAATACAGTCATTTGTATTATATTACTGGTAATCCTACACTGAGGATTTTATTTTATTTCACACTTTCTCACACTATAAAGTTTCTGAAAACCTATTAATTTTCTCTTGTAGAATGAGAAAAATACATTTTTGGATAAAGAAGTATATTGAAAATATTTTCAATTTTATAAGGAAAGAACCTAGGCATAAGGAGGTCATGTGTCTTGCTCAATGATAATAATGAAATCAGCTAGTCCTTGGTAAAGTGTTCTTTTCTCTGCTTAAACAGGATTATGGCTAAGGTTCCCTTCGCATGCATGCAGAATAGTGACCTGTTCCTGAATGTCGTTTATGACAACTGAAGGGGCTGAGTTTTGGTTTTATTTTTTCTGTCTGGCAATTTTCTTTCAAGACCATAATTGAAATTAAATTAGTTCAATCAATATGCAACTCATGGTAAGTGGGTTTTTACAGTTGATCTCACAATTAAAACACCTGTAAAAGAAAACCCAAGTGATTAAAAACATGTTGACTTTGAGTTTTCAGTTATAATTTCCTAAAATTATGCTCATAACAATACCTTATTTCCTTATACGCTGGCTTTTTATAGGTATTATAGTGAACTTTTTACAACATCAAAGTAATCAAGCAATGAGACATATTCTAAACAAAGTTAATCACTCTTTTCTTTATGGGTCAGACAGTACTCTCTCCATTGTGACATAATAGCACTTATCAAAGGGACTTGTTACTCTCTCTATATATTCTCTCTTACTAACTCTCAGTTCCAAAGACAGTCTTATTTGTCGTTTTATTCACAGTAGCTAACATGTTACCTAATACTTAGTATGCACACACTGTGATTTTGGAATCAGTGAATCCAAATAATTAGTGAACCAATTAAAGTCAAACCACTCACTTTCAGCCAAAAAATACAAACAAATTGTTATAAAATACCTCATATTTTAGTAATAACACCATGCTGGCTACACAGCATTCAAGTAAATCCTTGTCGGCTCACTAATCACACTTTCCATCAAGCTGGTCCTTGAGGAAACTGGCAGAAGTAGAGCCGGAGGAAGAGAGGGAAGGGTTGGAGTTAGTGGAATGTGTTTCCTACATTATGCCACAATCTCTAACCCACTGAGATAAGTAGCCTGAGTGGCCTCATGGCCATGACAAAACTGGCAATATCTATAAGGCCAAAGCAAAAGAAAAGGTTCTGGTTAATCAAATTATCTAACTTTTGAAAAAAATGAGAGTAAGTCAGATAAGACACAAAAAATCATCCATCTTTTATTTTCCAAAAAAATTGGAAATGAATATGCAATTTATTTTGGAAAATAAAGGAAGACATTTATGATAAAGTATAACACAAACATCTAATAATCTGAGGAAACAAGATACTGTATATCCTTTTAATATTTTTATAAAATTTATTTTTCAACAACTGCAGTAATGGGTATTTGCTTAAAAATATCTTTCCATTTGAAAAATTACAGAAGAAACATAAATGTGTACTATAGACATTTGCTCTTGAGTACCACTCTTTTATTTAAAGTATCTTACTGAAATTAATCTTTAATGTGCCTAAAATCAAATCTAATAGTTATAAAATATTGCTTATATAGTATGAAAATATATTTAAAATACTTTTATGTGTTAATTGCAATGTTAGAAAAAAGACTTACTGTAGGTATTCAAATTAACATACACTTTCATATATTTTATCCAATAATAATATTTACATAATTTTTAATTTAAAATTCACTAGCACACACACAACTAAAAATTTGACAATCAAAATATTCAAGCTGAATGGAAGCAATTTTGAATTACCTAAAATCTTTGTTATCTAAAGTCATAGATTAACAACTTTCAAACCTTTAGGTCTGAAATCATACAGTAAAAGAGCAGCCCAAACCTTTGGTATAATGTAACATGTAAAACAAAGTTTAATGCTTTCCTTATAGAACTGGTTTATTTTTTGTTGTTGTTGCTGTTGTTAAATGATAACACATTCATGTGTCTAGGGAAATAAAAATATTCCCATCTTTTTCCTTCTATTGCAGACATAGCCTTCTCTCCACCCACTAACAATACAACCCTCACTAGCTTTGCTGCAAGTAAAACAAAACATCTCCAACCAATCTCTTTAACTCTATCAACAAAACCCTTTAAACTGCCCTTCAAATTTTGTTAGAATTTTCCAACTAAAGCACAGATCTGATCATATTACTTTTGGTGTCATATCACCGTCTACCAGCAGCCCACCACCTTCACATCTTTGAGTGAGATGTTATTTCTTAGAATGTTGTTATACATCTATTATAGGATCATTGACACAGTATAATAACTACCTATATTCACAGCACCTAGGGTAGATAAATTTTTATGATAAAAGGTAGATAAAAGAGATTGTGTTTAATTCATTTCATTTCTAGAATAGAGTACATGGTAAATACTCAATAAAAGTTTGTCAAAATAAATGCTGCTTGTAGATAAATAGCTAAATATCGTTCTAATGACATTCTTTCTATTTGAGTTATTGCAAACTTGACTACAGTTGGGCCAACAGTCTTTCCTAAGTGCCTTTAAATACATTGCATTAATAGATACTAACAGATAATCATTTTAATAAGAAAATCACCTATAGAGACCAGTTCAGCTTCAGAAAATGACCTGCTTTAACAAGCTGGTCCTTGAGGAAACTGGCAGAAGTAGAGCTGGAGGAAGAGAGGGAAGGGTTGGTGTTAGTGGAATGTGTTTCCTACATTATGCCACAATCCCTAACCCACTGAGATACATATCCTGATCATTTTCCTACTATGGCTGTGAAAATTTGCTGAGATGGGTGCTTAGCAGTAAATCCACTTTGATGAAATGTGTGTTTCAATCTGGAAGACTCCAGTTGAACTTTATTGTAAATCTTATTTCTATCACTTTGTTGTTGCCTTAGGTTGTATTAAACCTGTCTGCTGGCAAATGGATGACCTCCTCCCTTGCTGAAATCATATGATGACTCATATTGTTCACCAAGAAGAGAATCCTTTTATTAAAAGAACACCAATTACACTTCCCTGATGCCCCATTCATAGTGGAGACACTAACAGATGAGAAAATGTTCCCTTCACAGATTGCATCTGTGTTTCAAACATTTGTGTGGTCCCAGACTAATAAAAAAGAGAGAAGAAAGAAATAGAAAAAAGGGATAAACTGAAAATCCTTGATTATTGAGAGTAGGAATGAAATAAAGAATGGTGTGAATCTTATAAATACCATGAGGGATCATTACTGCGCAGTGCATGTTACAGCTTCCCTTTGCAAAAACCAAAACATTAAAATTCTGGATCTTTAATGAAATACTAAGTTATTTTTATGTATTACAGTGATAACTCATGCTTAAAATATATGCACGTTTAAATGTCAAAAAATGAACACACAAAATCACAAAGAAAATTCTACATCTCATTGATTATTTAATAATAACTGATTTCCCAGACAATATTCTCTCCTCTATAATAACCATAAAATACTATAGATATCTCCCATATTGCTAATCTGTCATTAAACTGAAGTTTTACCAGCCTGAGTTTCTTATAGGTAGGGATTACATTTCTGTGTTTGTACCAATGACTACACAGTTGGTTTTCTAGAAATGATCATTTGGTACAAAACTTATTTATTTATATTTGTTAAACTTAATTATATGTTTCAATTTATTTTTAATCTTTATTATATTATTCCCATTATTATTTAGTCCCCTTATACCTCCCTGTCCCCAGCAATCATCACACTGTTGTCCATGTCCATGAGTCCTTTTCCTTTTTGCTCAATCGCTCCACCCCCTAACCCCCTATAGCTGTCATGCTTCTCTCTATGATTCTGTCCCATTTTCCTCATTAATTTAGTTTGTTCGTTAGATTCCACATATGAGTGAAATCATATGGTATTTGTTTTTCTTTCACTGGCTTACTTCACCTAGCATAATGTTTTCCAGGTCCATACATTTTATATCATAGGGTAAAATTTTCTAATTTTTTAAGGCTCAGTAGTATTCCATTGTGTAAATGTCCCTTAGTTGTTTCATCCATTCATCTACTGATGGACACTTGAGCTGCTTCCATATCTTGGGCATTGTAAAAAAAATGCTGCAATGAACATAGGGGTGCTCATGTTCTTTTGAATTAGTGTTTTGGGTTCCTTCAGATATATTCCCAAAAGTGGAATACCTGGGTCAAAGGCAGATCTATTTTTAATTTTTGAGGTATCTCCATGCTGTTTTCCACAGTGGCTGCACGAGTCTGCATCCCCACCAACAGTGCAAACGGGTGACCCTTTCTCCACATCCTCCCCAGAACCTGCTGCTTGTTGATTTATTGACGATGGCCATTCTGACAGGTGTGCAATAGTATCTCATTGTGGTTTTAATTTGCATTTCTCTGATGATTAGTGATGTTGAGCATTTTTCACATGTCCATTGGCCATCTGTATGTCCTCCTTATAGAACTGTCTATTCTAGTCCTTTGCCCATATTTTAACTGGGT
The DNA here is from genome assembly GCA_004027475.1 of Anoura caudifer. Classification (NCBI taxonomy): domain Eukaryota; kingdom Metazoa; phylum Chordata; class Mammalia; order Chiroptera; family Phyllostomidae; genus Anoura; species Anoura caudifer. The sequence continues at coordinate 12,731 of PVKU01014116.1, forward strand.
TGTCTGTTTTATCTGGTGTCCAGTTTTATAAAGCTTGGATATTAACCCCTTATAAGATGAATCAGCAAACTCCCATTCTGTGGTTTGTCTTGTTGTTTTGTTGATGATTTTCTTTGCTGTGCAAAAACTTTTTAGTGTGATATAGTCCCATATGTTTATTTTCTCTTTTGTTTCCCTGCCTGGGGAGATATATCTGATAAAAATTGTTATGTGCAATGGCCGAGATTTTACTGCCTATCTTTTCTTCTAGGATTTTTATACTTTCAGGTCTAATATTTAAGGCTTTGATCCATTTAGTTTAGAAATTCTTCATTCTATTAATGATTTTAACACAATGAACTTACTCTTTTATTCCTTGATTTTATTACTATTCATTTATATTACAAACATTTATGCTATATTATATGTAGGAAAATACTATATATATTTATAGAGAGTGTGATGACAGCCATGTAATTTAAAAAACAAGGAATGGAAATTTTCCTCCAAATTAGAAATAATTTCTAAGTATTGGATCTATGGAATTTATTTTCATTCTCTCTATTTTTGCTAATATTCAATTTTCCTATAATTAACATAAAATGCCTCTGTGATCAGAAAAAAAAGTCTTTTGTTAAAACATCCCATTATAAGTCTTGTTGATCTAAGCTCTGATAGGCACCTACTCCTACATGAACCACCTGTACCCATAAGGCTTGGGTTTTAATTTCCTATAGAATCATATATTCCATTACCAGTCCAACTATCTGTACAGTATGGATAAAATATATTCTACCATTTATCAGCAATATGTTTAAACTTAACAATATAACCACAAGACAATAAAACAAGAATAATAAGTTAAAAGAATACTGATATCTAAGTAATGGGATTTTTTACAGTAAAGGTGTAAATATTATGTCCTATTTCTACAAATGTTATAAATCAATGCTTAGTTTATAACAGAAAATGCACACTCTAGAAAGAGGATTAAAGTAATTATAATAATACCCTATATAACATGTAGTAAACAACACAGGGAAAATAAAAGGAAACTAAAAAATAGGTAAAAGAATAGGTTAACTAGCTGCTGTGGAAAGATGAGGTCTAGATCTTATTAATCAAATGAAGTATTGCTTTCAATCATCAAATGAATAATTGCTTTCAATCATAAATTATAGCCTATGAATCAGTAAGACAGAGATGACATTAAATATTATTTTTCTTAAACACAATTTTAAATTATTCTCCTTGCTTCATTGTTTTAAGACTTCCCCAATACAAATTCGTTTTTAGAAAATGAACTTTTATGTTAAATAGAATTGGGTTCAAACTCTGCTTAAAAACTCAACTGTGAAAAGACTATTTATTTAACTGCTCTAACCTCTACTTTTTCATTGATAAGGTGGAAGTAATACTTGAATGGTGATGCTGGGAGGAATACAGGAAATACTGTATGTAGAGTAACTAACACAGTGGACTTGTTAACTAAGCAGGTGGAATGGGGCAGATCTCCCCTCACCACTTCTATAAAGAGATTATACTTGTAGAATGCAGATGGTACCAAACTTCCTTGATTTTTAGGCAAATGAGCAGTACTAAAGTCTTATAAAAAGTGTGACCCCTCACTATGAAGTACAGTGTATCTTAAATATGGCTATTCAGAAAGCCTAACTCTCTGCAAACTTACAAACTTGCTACATTTGAACCTCTGAGCCTATAGTAGAAACCAATCAATCTTCCAGAAGCTATCTTCTCACTACTCACACTCAAGCTACAACTACAAATTGAATCATTCCATCTGTGTCAAGAAGGTAGACCAGTATTACTGGACATTCAGAAATAAGAGACATCTGGGATATGTGGACAGACAATGCAAAATGACACTGTGTGCAGTTGAGAGAGTGTTTCAGGTGATGTGGTCATAGAATTATCCATGTAGATGAGAGATAACATTGTGTGTGTGCATGTGTGTGTGTGAGAGAGAGAGAGAGAGACAGAGAGAGACAGAGACAGAGGCAGAGGCAGAGACAGAGCGAAGGATGGAGAGACAGAGAGAAAATGATTGCAAATATATCCCCAATTCTTCATATGTTCTTTGAAATGTGACTTTAGTGTCCCTCCTATCAACAGATAGAGTGTACTTATTCTGGAAATCTAGGTGTGCCTATGACTCTCTCTGTCGCATAAAAGGTGACAGAAATGATAATGTGCTTTTTCTGAACCTCAACAGGTCTTACCTTCTTTTTTTCTTTTTTTAAATTTTTATGTATTTATTTATTTTTAGAGAGAGGGGAAGGAAGGTAAAGAGACAGAGAAACACACATGTGAGAGAGAAACATTGATCTGTTGCTTCTTGTACGTATCCCGACCAGGTACTGAACCCTCAACACAGGCATGTGCCCCGACCAAGAATCAAACCAGAAACCTGTTGCTTTGGCAGAAGGGTGCCCAACCAATCGAGCCACATGGGTCAGGGTATTACCCTCTTTCTTAGAGTCTTGTTTATTTTGTGAACAAGGCGAGGTAGCCTCAACATTCAATAGCCAGACATGTAAGTAAAGTCACACAGAATGACTGTCAGCACAAAGTAGAAGAATAAGTGAGCCAGCCAAGGTTAGAAAAGCCTGGTTCTTTTTTTAAAAAAATATATTTTATCGATTATGCTATTACACTTATCTCATTTCTCCCCCATCATTCCCCTCCACCCTGCACACCCTCTCCCACCCACATTCCCACCTTTAGTTCATGTCCATGTGTCATAAGTTCTTTAGCTTCTACTTTTCCCACACTATTCTTGCCCTCCCCCTGTCTATTTTCTACCCACCATCTATGCTACTTGTTCTCTGTACCTTTTCCCCCTCTTTCCTCTTCCCACTCCCCTGTTGCTGACCCTCCATGTGATCTCCATTTCTGTGTTTCTGCTCCTGTTCTAGTCGTTTGCTAAGTTTGTTTTTGTTTTAGGTGTGGCTGTTAATATCTGTGCGCCTGGGGTGTGCCAACCACCACCTGTGCGCCCAGGACCACCAGCCACCGCCTTTTCCTGCCACAACCCCTCTCCGCTGGCCCTTGACTACGCCCCTCTTACTGGTCTGGGTGAATTATTGTCAGACTTCCGTACAACTCGATTTTCTATCTGTTCTGGTTGGTTTTTTTTTGGTTCTGTATTTTTGTTGTCCTTAATCTTGGTTGTGAGAAGAGGCACAGTGTGTCCACCTACGCCTCCATCTTGGCCAGAACACAAAGCCTGGTTCTTAACAGAAGAACCTCATACTCAGCAAAGTTATAGATTCTTGGGAAATAATCAATGTTTATTATTTGAAGATAAATTTTGGATAGTTTGCTGTGCAGCAATAGATACATGGTACGAGGTTTATAGCATGGCCTGGGAAGAAGGTTCTAGTTAATTGAAAACACTGAGGTTTCATCATTTTCTCAACATTTGTCCTGTGGAAACAAGGACATAGACTATGCACTTTAAAGTGCATAAACTATGCACTTTAATCTTTCATCTTTGAATTCTTTAAAAGCTAGATGATTGTTGTTTTCCATGTTTGAATGCTCAACTCTTGTTTATAGATTGGTTACAGGGATTAAGAATACAGGCATTTTTTGTCTGTCTTTTTTACATTTATTACATTTATTGGGGTGACATTGGTTAATAAAATTATACATGTTTCAAGAGTACAAGCCTATGATTCATCTCTGTTTATTGCACTGTGTGCCCACCACCCAAAGTCAGTCTTCCTCCGTCACCATGGATTTGACCCCCTTCACCCTTTACTACCTCCCACTCCCCTTCCCTCTGGTAACCACCATACTGTTGTCTGTGTCTATGAGTTTCTGTGTATTTGTTCACTGTTGCCCTCAGTTTTATAGCCCACATATGAGGGAAATCATATGGTTCTTGACTTTCTCTGTCTGACTACTAAGACAGAAGAAAAAATGAAACACCACCATTTGCAAGAACATGGATAGATCTTGAGAAGATCATGCTAAGAATAAGGGATTTGAGATTAGATTTCCTAGGTTTGAAACCTTCTTGAGTGACCTAATGTAAAACATTTAATGTTTACAAACCCAAGTTTCATAATCCACAATACTGGGATAATAATGCCATCTACCTATTAGGGATTACATTAAATAATGAACCATCATAATGATAGATGCTGATGAACAGTAAGCATAATTATGCTAATTATTATTAGATACTCAAAAAAGTATTGCTAAAATCAACCTTTAAAATGGGCCAGAAATGAACTCTGAGGTCTTTTTCATCTCTGGCCCTACAATTATAAAATTCAATATATACCCCTTAGGAAATGCACTACACTGCTTGACTAGTCATGCTTGAATGACTACTTGTTGGACTGAGGATGAAGAAAATAGTTATAGATTTTACAGGAAGACTGTCATCTTGACATCATTTAACTCATTTACTTCAGGATATTAAATACCAGGAAACTGCAGCACTTGGAAGTACAAATATAAAAAGCTACTGTAATATATCTGTGCATGCTCCAGGAGGTGAACTGAAAGAGGGGCAAGATCCCCCTCTCTCCTCAAGCAAGTTTCTACTTCAGTGATTCTCCAACACTATTCCATTTTTTAATATATATAATGGTGCTCGATTATGCAATATCTGAACAGATGCTGAAGTCCTAGTGAAAACAAACTTTTTCCTGAAAAAGTGATTCGTATACTTTCTATGCACTTCCTAGAACTTCTGGACTCTATTTACAATCACTAGGGAGGCTTAGAAAAATTATTTTGCACCAATTGCTATAATAACATGTAGCCATGTATAAAACATGGTACAGAATGGTGTTAGAAGCATAAGCTTTGAACCTGTTATCTGTCAGGAAAAAAGTGAAGCATTGCTGGATGTTTTAAAGAGCACAAATATAAATACATATGCACTAAATTGAGCTCTATCTTATGACTGCCAAGTATAGTCACATATTCAGGGGTGTCCAAGTTTTGGACATCTCTGAGCCACACTGGAAGAAGAGTATTTTGGGTCACACATTAAAAACATTGTGACATGTAATCACACACAGAACAAAATCTTATAATGTTTTAAGTAAATTTACTATCTTGTGTTGGGCCACATTTGTAGCCATCCTGATCTGCACGTAGCCTGTGGGCTGCAGGTTGGACACCCCTGCGTGGCACCTTTGTAAAGACTTTTGACATTCTCTAAGGAACATATTGTTATTATTGTATAAGAAAAACATCTGAACAGCCTATAATACCTCTACATTAAAATACTGGGCCAAATGATATAATTTATCATTTCCACAAAGTATATTTTTATTATTTTTAATTTTAAGCTAATTGTAGATGCATAGAAAGTTGAAAAATACTAGAGTTCCCTTATACCCCTTATGCAGCCTCCCTTAAAGTAAATTCAAATTTTACTGTTCTCTATTAATATCTTATTTCAGTTCCATGATGCTCTCCAGGATCCAATATTACATTTAATTATTTGTTTTCTCCTTAGTTTCCTATGACAGTTTCTCATTCTTACTTTTTCATAATCTTGACAATTTCAAAGAATATCAACCAGTTATTTTATAGAATGTCCTTCAATTTGGATTTGTTTGATGTGTTCCTTGATTAGAGGAGTTTCTTCTCAGTCCATGATATCAAAGTGTTCATGACGTTAATTTATCTTACTAATGGTAATATTAACATTGTTCACTTGGTTAAGATGCTATCTTTGGGGTTTTCTCACAGTGAAGACTGTTTTCTTCTCTAATTAATAAATATCTAGAAATGCATTTGACAATAAGCACATTTCCAGTTTCCTCTTAAACTTTTAATTACTAAAATTATCAATCATCAATGCACCTCATTGTCATCAGTTATTGCTATGAACTTTTAAGAAACACTTTAACATAACTGTAATCAGGATGCATGTTAAAATTGAAGATCCCTCACTTCTGCTATCACCCAGTAAAGCAATTATGAATGCTTGTTGCCTGGACATGATCTAACTTGTTTCTTATTTCTGGTGTCGTAACTGGGCAAAGGCTACAATTACACACTTCAAATAACAAACATTTATAAATTAATTAAGGCAGGGCTGTGAATGCTAGTTGTTATACTAAAACCTTCCATTCTCATTGTGTAGTAAAATTAAGAATGTGCCACCTTTAAAATATACGCAATGGATGTCAGCAACAATGAAGAAAATTCAGCAGATAAGAGGTGCTTGTTCATGATATAGTTCATCTCAGTAACTATAATAGCATAGAGAGCAGTAGAATGTTGCCTTTTTTAGAATTTTTAAAGACTTTTTGTTTATTTATTTTTAGAAAGAGGGGAAGGGAAGGAGTAATAGAGGGAAAGAAACATCAATGTGTGGTTGCCTCTTGGTCATTCCCTACTGGGGCTGTGGCCTGCAACCCAGGCATGTGCCCTGACTGGGAGTCAAACCTGTGACCCCTTGGTTCTCAGGCCAGTGCTCAATTCATTGAGCCACACCAGACAGGACTTTATTTTTAAAACCTATACTTATGGCGCAATCAAAATTTAATTCAAAAATGTCAGACCCAAACTTTCTTTCATGTTTTGGGAATGCTTTAATTTATTTCTTTTATATATATTAATATTGACTCAAAATTACATATGATTTTAATGTTGTATACATTAGTCCAAAGTCACTTTTCCAGTGAGTATGAAATGCTAAGGGAGAAACTACTGATAGTGTTTATTCTTTCTTCAGGGTCTTTTGAGATAAACTAAAAGTGAGACATCTTTTAAATACGGGCCCTTGTTTCAGTTATGTGGCAAAGTATTGAATTGAAAGTGACCCAAATTTTAGGTGGAAATTGGGATCTCATTCGGCAAAAAACTTGAGGGTACTCTTAGTTTTTGCTCCTAAAACAGTTTCCTGTCTGTAGGGTTCTAACACAAATTAGCAATTGAAGTAATTGTTCCTTGTTTAGTCTTCTACCCGGCAAACGGCAAGAGGTAACTTGGCAAACGGCAAGAGGTAACTTGGCGTGGGATATTCTCAAAACCTTACACTTTTAACTATTTCCAAAAAATACATTCTATCCATGAATAAGCTCCATACAGGCAGAAGCATAATACAATAGACATATTCAAAGTTTAACTTACAGCTACAAGTATACACTACTAAATTGAAGACAAAAGATATTGATGTCTATTTTTAAGTTGATTTGCCAAATGCAGAATGATGGTTTTAGCTTCAGTTTCCTGGTATATGTAGGTTTATCCAGTGCTTCTGGGACAAAGTTCCTTCATCTGTAAAATGAAGCAACTAGAAACAGCAAAGTTTTTTGAAATTTAGACAACCACTTTTTAAAATGAAGTGGAATAGAATAGAAATATTAGTACTAAAGCTAGTTGTTTTCTTTATGAAACTTTACTAAATACAGGGGTGGACAAAAGTAGGCTTACACTTCTGAGTGCACAAAACACAAAATTTATTCCTATATTATTATTAATTTGTTGTTGTATTATTTTTCATATGAACAACTGTAAACCTACTTTTGCCTACCCCTGTATCCACATCCATATGTCTATGTGCATGATGTCTCTATTTAATTTATAACTGGACTTTTGTTTGTTGGCAGTTTTTAAATCATTGCTTCAATTACACTAGTTGTAATCTATCTATTCAGATTATCTGATTCTTCCTGGTTCAGTTTTGGAAGAGTGTATGTTTCTAGAAATGTATCTATTTTGTCCACATTGTCCAATTTGTCAGTATATAGTTGTTTGTAATATTTTCTCACAATCCTTTGTATTTCTCTGGTGTCAGTTTTTACTTCTCCTCTTTCATTCCTGATTTCACTTACTTGTGTCCTCTCTTTTTCTTGATGAGTCTAGATAAAGGTTGGTCCATCTTAAGTGTTTTTTCAAACAACCAGCTTTTGCATTCATCGATCTTCTGTACTGTTATTTTAGACTATTTAATTTCTGCTCGGACATTTATTATTTCCTTCATTCTACTTACTTTGTGCTTTGTTTGGTGTTCTTTTTCAAGTTCATTTAAGTATAAAATTTATTGTCTATTTGAGATTTTTTCATGTTTTCTTGAGATAGGTCTGTAAGGCTATCAATTATCATGTTCAGACTACTTTCCCTGTATCCCCATAAATTTTAGGTTGTTTTGAACACATTCATTTGTTTAAAAGTATCTTCTGATTTTTCCTTGATCTCGTTGTTAACCCATTCATTTTTAGTAACATTTTATTTAGCCTTCATGTCTTTGTGTGTTTTTTCAGTTTTTTCCTTGTGATTGATTTCTAATTTCATACAATCATGGTCAGAGAAAATGCTTGATATGATTTCAATCTTCTAAAATTTATTGAGACTTCTTTTTTGTGTCCTCACATATGCTCTATCCTAGAAAATATTTCACGTGCACTTGAAAAGTATGTATGTCTGTGGCTTTGGGGTAAAATTCTCTGAAGATATCTATTAAATCCATCTGATCACTTTTGTAATTTAAGACTGCTGTTTCCTTGTTGATGTTCTGTCTGGAAGATCTACCCATTCATGTCAATGGGTCTTTGAAATTCCCTACTATCATTGTATTACCGATAATCTCTCCCTTTGTGACCATCAAGATTTGTTTTACATAATGGGGTGCTCCCCATTAAAAATGTTTAGAAGGGTTATATTATATTGTTGGATTGCTCCTTTATTGCTTCTGTAGTGTTCTTCTTTGTCTCTTACTATAGCCTTTGTTTTAATGTCTGTTTTTTTTCAGATATAAGTACTGCTACACCATCTTTTTCAAATTCTTACTTACATGAAATATCTCTTTCCACCCCTCTACTTTTATACTCTGTGTATCTTTTGTTCTGAGGTGGGTTTCTTGTAGACAGCATATATATGGGTCTTGTTTTCATATCCATTCAACTCCATATGTCTTTTGATTGGAGAATTTAATTTAAGTCTGTTACATTTGAAGTGATTATTGATAAGTACGAATTTATTGTCATTCTATTCTTTTGACTATGATCCTCTCTGCTAATTGTTCTTCTCTATTCCTAAGCCTTTCCTCATTTTTTTAAAAAAAATTCTTGTTTTTCCATTCCACTCTGGTTGAATGTTTATTTCTTCCTTCTGTCCCAAATTGTTTATTTGAGTCCCAGTTTCCTTCCCTGCCTTTTGGTTCCCTGTATATTTTTCTTTATATCATTTTGTATAGCCTTCACTTCTTCCTTTATTTTGTGGCCATACTCAATCATTTCTGTGAGCAACCTGATTACCAGTGTTTTGAACTCTGCATCTGAGTTGCTATCTGCATAGCATCCTGTTGAATACCCAAGGCTCTGCATAGATTGGCTATCTCATCAATAGTTCCTTTTCTGGAGTTTGACCTGTTCTTTCATTTGGACCATATTTTTTGTCTTGGTGCACCTGTTACATTGTAAGAGGCAGAGCCTTAGGTATTTAACAGGATGGGGAAGCCCACTAAGCTGGACCTTTAACATTTCTTGTAATACTGGTTTGATAACAAACAAAAGTTCTGGACTAGATGGCTTTACAGGTGAATCATACCACACCTTCAAGGAAGAACTAATACCTATTATTCTAAAACTATTCCAAAAAGTTCAAGAGAAGGGATGACTCCCAAGGTCATTTCATGTGTCTGGAATTATCCTAATTCCAAAACCAGATAAGTACACTGCAAAGAAAGAATGTTATAGGCCAGTATCCCTGATAAATATAGATGCTAAATCCTCAACAATACAAATAAACTGGATCTAGCAACACATGAAAAAGATCACACACCCTACTAAAGCAGGAATTATTCTGGCGATGTAAGGTCAGTACAATAACCACAAATCAATAAACATGATACACCCCTTAACAAAATGAGAACAAAAATGACGATGATCATATTAATAGAAGCAGAAAAAGCATTTGATAAAATCAAACATTCATTGATGAAAAAATAACTCCCAGCAAAGTGGGATAGAGGAAACATGAAGAAGACTAATGAAGACTATGTATGACAAACCCACAGCCAACATCATACGAAATGGGAAAAAAACTACAAGCATGTTACTTAAGATTGGGAACAAAAAAGGGATATCTGCTTTCAGCACTGTTACTGAACATAGTACTGAAAGTCCTAGCCACAGCAATCAGACAAGAAAAAGAAATAAAAGGCATCCAAATTGGAAGGAAAGAAGTAAAACTCATTTGCAGATGTTAAGATACTCTCTATAGAGAACCCTAAACATTCTACCAAAAACTACTAGAACTGATAAGTGAATTCAGTAAAGTAACAGGACATAAAATTAATATTCAGAAATTGATGGTAATTTTGCACACCAATAATGAACTATCAGAAAAAGAAACTAAGAAAACAACCCCATGTATAATTGCATCAAAAATATCTAGGAATAAATTTAACCGAGGATGTAAATGACCTGTAAATGGAAATATATAAGACACTGTATAAAGAAATTAAAGGAGATATAAGTGAAAGCATATACTATGTTCAAGGATAGGAAGAAATAACATAATTAAAATGCCCATATTGCTCAAATAATTTATAGATTCAATGTGATTTCTATCAATATATAAATGGATATTTCACAGAACTATAACAAGTACTTCCAAAATATATGGAACAAAAAGACCCCAAATAAAGACAGCATTCTTGTGAAAGAAGAACAAAGTGAGATAAATAACACTTGACATCAAACTATAAAACACTGACATAGTCATCAAAACATCATGGTACTAGCCCTGCCAAGGTAGCTCAGATGATTTGAGCACTGTCCCAATTTGCAAAGGCTGTGGCTTTGATTCTCAGTCAGGGCACACACAAGAAACAACCAATGAATACATCAATAAATGGGAAAACAAATCAAAGTTTCTATTTATTTCTCTCACCCCTAAAATCAATTTAAAAATCAGCATGATCATGGAATAAAAACATACAGATAGATCAAAGAAACAAATAGCCCAGAAATAAACCCTTGCCTATAGAGTCGTTAATATTTGACAAAGAAGCAAAAACATAAATGGGGTAAAGATAGCCTATTCAATAAATGGTGTTGGGAATATTGAACAGATATAAACAAACAAAGCAAACAAAATAAAACTAGATCACTTTCTTACACTACACACAAGAATAAAATCAAATGGATTAAAAACTTACACGTTAGATTGAAACCATAAAAATCCTGCAAGAAAACATAGGCAGTGAAATCTCAGACATTTCTTATAGCAATATTTTTCTTTTTATGTCTTCCTGGGCAAGGGAAACAAAAGAAAAAAGAAAAAATAAGACTACACCAAATTAAAAAGGTTTTGCACAGCAAATGAAATCATTAACAAAATGAAAAGACAACCTACTGAATAGAAGAACATGTTCACCAATGATGCAACTTATAAGGGGCTGATATCCAAAATTTATAAAGAACTTATAAAACTCAACATCAAAAAACAAACAATCCAATTTTAAAAAGGTCAAAGGACCTGAATAGACACTTCTCCAAAGAGGACATATAGATGGCCAATAGACATATGAAAAGATGGTCAACATCACTAATGGAGAAATGCAATTTCAAACTACAATAAGATATTACCTCACACCTGTCAGAATGGCTATCATCAACGAATCAACAAACAAGTGCTGGTGAGAATGTGGAGAAAAGAAAATCCTCATGCACTGTTGGTAGTAATACAGACTGATGAAGCAACTGTGGGAAAAATATGGAGTGAACTTAAAAATTTAAAAAACAATTCTGCTTCTGGAATTTACATTTATACACAATACAATACTACTCAGCCATAAAGAAAATGGAAATCTTACCTTTCACAACAGCATGGATGGACCTGGAGGTTATTATGCTAAATAAAATATGCCAGTCAGAGAAAGACAACTACCATATCATTTTTCTCATACATAGAACCTAATGATCAAAATGAACTAACAAGCAAAATAGTGACAGGCATAGATAGACAGGAAGCTGACAATAGTCACAGAGTGGGGGACTGGGTAGGGGAGTGGAGGTATGGGGGGGAGAAAGAAAGAAAGAAAGAAAGAAAGAAAGAAAGAAAGAAAGAAAGAAAGAAAGAAAGAAAGAAAGAAAGAAAGAAAGA
>PVKU01014117.1:0-24808 GCA_004027475.1 Anoura caudifer
ATTTACATTTAAGGTTATTATTGATAGGTACTGATTCATTGCCATTTTCGTACCTATGTTCCTCTCTCTCTCTCTCTCTCTTTTCCTTCCTTTCCTTAAAACAGACCCTTCAGCATCTCTTGCAGAACTGGTTTGGTAGAGGTGTATTCTTTGAGACTTCTTTTGTCTGGGAAGCTCCTTATTTGGCCTTCTATCTTGATGGAAAACCTTGCTGGGCAAAGTAGTCTTGTTTGTACACCTTTGGTTCTCTTTGCTTGGAATATTTCTTGCCATTCTCTTCTGGCTTGGAGCGTTTTCATTGAGAAGTGAGCTGCTAACCTTATCGGGGCTCCCTTGTATGTTACTTCCTTTTTCTCCTTTGCTGCCTTTAAAATTCTCTCTTTGTCTTGGAATTTTGCCATTTAATTATGATGTATCTTGAAGTGGGCCTCTTTGGGTTCTTCTTGATTGGGACTCTCTGTGTTTCCTGGATTTGTGTGACTTTTTCTCTCATCAAATTAGGGAAGTTTTCCATCATTACGTTTTCAAATAGGTTTTCTATCCCTTGCTCTTCTTCTTCTCCCTCTGGTATCCCCATTATATGGATATTATTGCATTTCATATTGTCTTGCATTTCTTTTAATTCTTCTTCATTCTTTTTGAGCCTTTTTTCCTTTTCTTGCTCTTTCTGGGTGTTTTTTTCTACTTGGTCCTCCAACTCACTAATCCGATCTTCTGCTTCATGAATTCTGCTTTTCATTTCTTCCACTGTGTTCTTCAGTTCAGAAATTGTATTCTTCATTTCCTCTTGGCCCTTGTTGATAGTTTCTATTTCCTTTTTCATGTTGATATAGTTTGCAGTGAGTTCATCGTAGCTTCCCTGTAGTTTCTGGTAGCTCATTGAGAGCTCTTGGAGCTTCCTGACAACCATTGTTTTGAACTCAAAATCTGACAGTTGAGCTGCCTCTGTTTCATTTAACATTCTTTCTGGGGCTTCCTCCTTTCCTTTCATTTGGGGATTATTTCTTTGTCTTCCCATTGTTTTTGAGGTTCTTCTTATTAGCCTTAGCTTCTTAAATTTGTCTATTCTGGCTCCCTGGGTTTATGGTGTGAACTTCTGTGGTAGAATACCTGTGAGATTCAGTGGTGCTGTCTGCTTCAGGTATCCTGGTGTTCACAGTTTCCGCTGTCTTATCTGTTGAAATGCCCCCTCGTTGGGATCATCTCTGTTTTTTTCACAGTTCCAGGGTTGGTTTTTTGCTGTTGTTGTTTTGTTTTGTTTTGTTTTTGTCTTACTCATGGGTATTTAAAAAGAGAAAAGAGGAAAAAATGGAAAGAGAAGAAAGAAGAGAGGAAAGAAAAAGAAAAAAAGAGGAAGGAAGAAGAGATAAAGTTGGAAAGAAAGGAAGAAGGAATAAGCAAGAAAGAAGATACAGAAAGCAAAGGGCGTTGAGGGGTTAAAAAAAGATAAAAATAATGAAAAATAATAGAAAAAATTAAAATTTAAAAAGAGAAAAAAAGAAAAGAAAGGAAAAAGCAACAAGACAAAAGAAAAATAAATAAAATTTAAAAAACCCAACAGCTCTTGCTGTTTTCAATCTTGCTGAGCTGGTATTTCTGGTCTTGCTGGCTGCAATGGCCTAGGAGTGATAGTATCACTTTTCTCCCTGTTCAGTGCTCAGCTATCTCTGCACTACTGTCCTCAGAGCTAGTCCTTTGCCTCTCTGCCCAGGGCCTCAGGTGTACGTTCTGAGGAAGCTTGTGCCTATCCCAGTTGCATGCAGGTGCCTATGATCTCACAGGCACCTGCGGTCACACATGGGCGCTAATCCTTATGCAATCGTCCCCGATGGATGGCGGGCTCAGGTGCGCAGCTGTCCTAATGGCGCCGGGCACCGAAGGTCCTGTGAGCTCAGGTGTGTGGCTGTCCCAATGTCACCAGGAGCCAAAGGACCTGTGGGCACCGGCCTCCCGCAAGCTCAGGCTTGCAGCTGTCCCTTGGGTGCCGGGAGTCAAAGGCCCCGGGAGCTCAGGTGTGTGGCTGTCCCAATGGCGCTGGCCGCCAACAACCAGGCGAGCTCCAGTATGCAGTCCTTCCCCGGGATATGCGTGGGTGTTCACACCCCCAGCTTGTCTGCCACTGAGACCCCAACTCCTCTCTGTGAGATTTGAAGCAACTGGTGCAGCTAAAACTTTGTTTGGCTGGGGAGGGAGCGGTTGACCCAGCTCCCTCCCTAATCTTGTGGCGAGCCTCGGGAGAGCCCGCCCGGGCCTCAGATCGGGCCCTGGTGTCCGCGCTGCCCCTTGGGCTCTTATTGTTCTGAAGTACTCTCCTTACCGTCTGGTTTTTCAGTGTCCACTACAATTTTTGATCTCCTGATTTCAAATATGCTGTGTTGCTGATGGCTGTTTGCTCTGTTCCGATGTAAATTGGCCAGGATATTCTCCCGTGTGTAGGGCGAAGTGAAATATGCTCCTTCCTACTGCACCGCCATATTCCCCCCATTAGTTTTCATGATGTCAAGGTTCTTGAGAAATCATACCCAGGGACTTACTAGTAAAATGAAATTTATAAATTTATGCTGTTAATCTCAACCAATCCTGAGTGAAGTTTCTAGTTTCATACTCCCTCTAACTCTGCTTATAAAACTGCCTACCCCACATACATAGCATATACCCAATAAACCATTATTCAAAGAAAGTCAGTGATAATGAGATCTGTTTTTGTGATTAAAAAATGCTAAACATATCTGTAAAACTTGAAAATGTAACATATGGTTCCCTAAGAGTCTAGGGCAAAAGAGAGCACCAGAGTAGCACATCAGCTATATTTCAGTTACATGTAGGAAGGAGACATAGAGATTCCCCAGTGCAATCATATTTCTTTCAAGATTGCCCTGGTGAATCAGCTAAAAGTGGTTATTTCCTACCCTAGATCGTCTGACTATGCAGGTGGCAACCTTGCTGTTTTTAATTACCATGTATGTTTGTTGGAGGGCTATATATATATGCTTCCTGGCTCTATAGTTCTATAAAAGTCTGTATATAAAACAGAGATGAGTCTTGGCTGGTGTGGTTCAGTAGACTGAGTGCTGGCCTGTGAACTGAAAGGTCACCAGTTCAATTCCCTGTCTGGGCACATGTCTGCGTTCTGGGTTGCAAGACAGATCCCCAGCTGGGGGTTTGTGCAGGAGGCAACTGATCTACATATCTCTCTCACACATTGGTGATTTTTTTTAAAGTTACTTTTTATTTATTTTTTAAATCTTTATTGTATTTCTTCCATTACCATTTAGTCCTCTTATACCCTCCTCCCCCCCAGCAATCACCACACCTTTGCCCATGTCCATGAGTCCTTTTTCCTTTCTGTTCAATACCTCCACCCCAACCCCTCCCACCACTAGCCATCATCTGTTCTCCATCTGTGAGTCTGTTTCTGTTTTGCTTGTTTAGTTTGTTCATTAGATTCCACGTATGAGTGAAATCGTATGGTATTTGTCTTTCTCTGAGTTGTATTTCTTTCTCTATTTGTATTTCACTTAGCATAATGCTAAGGTCCATCTATACTGCTGCAAAACGTAAAATTTTCTTTTTTATGATCAAGTAGAATTTCATTAGTGGAAATATCCCATAGTTATTTTATCCACTCATCTGTTGATTCTTTCACTCTTCCTTCCTTTCCTTCTCTCTAAAAATAAATAAGTAATATCTTTTAAAAAAATAAAGAAAATAGAGACCAGTTCCACCTTGTCTCTCTGGATCTGATGGTTAGAGCTGTGGTTTCCTTTTGTCAGAGTTTCCATATTTGATTAGTAGGTGATGATATTAGAATGCAGCAACATAATTCAGTTTTGTTCTTTCTTTATTCAGGTCTCCACCAGCAGATGTAGTTGGTAATAAAAATACATTTCAGTTTTCAACAAGTTTAGTCTCTGAGAAAAAAATTAATTTATAAGACATCAGTGTGATAGTTCAGAAATGAAAAGACAATATGACAAAAATGAAATATTCTTTAAGGCATTAATCAATATGATACAACAATCAAAATATTTTTAAGATTGTCTTTGTCTATTTCATTTTACTTCCTCTTATTAAAATGTAGTTTTAATTGGGATTCTAGCAAATAGTCTGGATAAAGAGTTGATATTAAATAAGTGTGGTTCTTTCCACACATCTCTATTTCCATCTGCCTTGAACTGAAAATAAATTATCACCACCTATTTGCATCTTTTTGCCCTTTTGCATCTCTCCTAACACTCTGCCTGGTGGAGAGGAGTGGTGTGATGTGACAGGCTCAGTTTCTGTCATCAGACTAACACAGAAGACACTTAATACTTATTGTGACATCAGACCAGTTGTTCATGCTCAATAAACCTCCAGTTTTCATCTACTGAGTACGGATTATAACCGCCTGCAACTTACAATTGCTATGGGTGCCAAATGAGACAAAGACACCATAAAATGAGAATTATAATTGTTTTACTGTACACATCCAGCACCTACATGAGTCCCTGCCACATAACATATACTACTCCATCCATATTTTGTCAAATGAATAAATGTACAAATGATACAGCATTTACTTCACTGCATTGGAAAAATTTATTTTCCTGAATACATTACCTGAGAACAAAAGATAACTACTGATAGACATTTAATTATCAACTGAGTACCTTATTGGTGCAATAGAGCTTCCCTGACCCCATGTGGCAATAATGATTGAGAACACATTCTTCTCTTTTTCTAGTTACCAAACTGTGTTAGTTTTTTAGTAGTTACAATATTTTACTCTTTTGAGCATATGATGTTCTTTCAAGTTAAACACCTACTTGTTCATGTGTTTTTGTTACCTAGTCGTAGTTTATTTCTTTAAACTTATTACATTTAAGTCATTCTTAAATATTTGATGAAGCTGAAAGAAATAAAATAAATTCCTATATAGCATGGCTGCTCATATAAAAACATCAAATATGCCTTTATCATTCAAAAATTAATAAAGGAAAACAAAGTAATCAGAACATGTGGAAAAGCAATAAGTGTGCCTATGTCTGATGCTCAGAAGTACTTAATATGTTAGCACCTCTTCTCATTCTCTATAGAAATCCACAACATAATCCTTGAAATCAATGAGGTCATAGAAATTCTCAAATTATGTTAAAATACATTGGTTCCTTTTTTAGTGTATTTTTTATTGTTATTCTATTACAGTTGTCCCAGTTTTTCCCCCTTTGCCCTCCTCTGCCCTTCTCACCCTTGCTCCCATAGTCAATTCCCACACTGTTGATCATGTCCATGGGTCTTTCATACATGTCCATTGTCTAGACCCTTCCCCTTCTTTCCATCATTATCCCCCTCCCCTCTGGCCACTGTCAGTCTGTTCCATGTTTCCATGTCTCTGGTCCTACTTTGCTCATTAGTTTATTTTGTTAATTAGATTCCTCTTATAAGTGAGATCATATGGCATTTGTCTTTCACCACCTGGCTTATTTCACTTAGCATAATATTCTTCAGTTCCATTCATGCTGTCACAACGGGTAGAAGCTCCTTCTCTCTCCTGCTGCATAGTATTCCACTGTGTAATTGTATCACAGTTTTTTGATTCACTCATCTACTTATGGGCACTTAAAATATGCATTGTTTCTGAAATTAATGTATTTCACATCATTCATTTTTATTTTGATAATTACAATAATATTAAAAAGCAGTGTGATTATACCTAGAGTAGTACCTGGTAGTCTCTACTCATCCATGGTGGTTAGTACCCAGTGTTATATGGAATTACATCCCAGGACATAATATATTCTACTTAGTAAATATCTCCCTAATGATTGAAGAAAAATAATGTGAGTCCATGCAAATCATGATTTCCTAGTAAAGTTGGGCTGACAAATAAAACACTCAATCTAATATTCTGAATATTTTACCTATTTCTATTTTCTATTAAAATTAAATATAAAATGAAAACCTGACATGAGAATTCCCTAAGTGGATAAAATCATTTAAGCCTAGTAAGTAAAATTAAATCAATCTCAATTCATAAACACAGGCAAAGCTTAGATTATTTCTTGTAAATGCCTCTGACAACCATAAAAATGGTATGACATAGTCACTCGTACCAATCCTTGCCATTTGGGAGTCCCCATCATACTAGCCAGTCACTGCAGAGGGTGAGTGGCATCTGCATTCCCACTTTACGCCATCCTGTAACTTCATGCCTCTGAGCATCATATCAGTGTGAGAAATTGAAAGCTCCCAGGTCACAAACTCTTCTTCTATGTACAGTGAACACTTTCTAAGTACTATTTATTGATTTGGTGATTTTAATTTTGCTATCTTTGGATTTTTGACATTTCTAATGCATAAAAATTGCTGAGTAATGTCAGAATCTATATTTTAAAACTTAGAAAATTAATTATTGACATGTAGTGGGAATTAGTATATTTTTATAATATGTACTTTGAAAAACTCGATTGATAAAATTTATAATTGTGGCAGTAAAATATAGGCTGATAATATTTCTGGTATTTACAAATTTTCTTTTCATACTGAATGATATAAATATAAAAGGTATAAATGTGACTACAATATTGAGAACACTATATATATAACACTTTGATTAATGGTCTCTTCTAATTTACATAGTTACTTTGTATATTCTAAAAATGAATATGGAAAAGATAAGTCTAAATAAATAAGAACACTAATTGTGCATGGGGGTAATTTATCTATGTGAGTAAACACACATATACAATCATATTTAGACTAAAGTGAATTATATTAATAGTTTTGGTAATGCTCACTACCACAATAAAATAATGAGTTTTGAGCTATTATTTTACTTACAATGAAAACAGTTTGTATAAAGAGTATAGTAACAACCAGCAAATTAATTATGGATTGGAAGTAAATAGCACCAAAAATTTCATAAAACAGTGGGAAAACAAGCAGAAAAATGCACCTCAATTTACTTACAAACTAAAATATTAATAACAAGTTTCTCACTAGAAATATAAATTGCTATACTGTGGGAATTGAAGATGCTTATATTTTTATATCACAAAGGTTGAAAATAAAATACATGATGTAAGAGATAATATAAGAAGGCTTTAACATTAAACTAGAGGGAAGAAAAACTTAACATGAAACCTCTTTGTTGATGCAAATTATCTATTGCTGGATAAAGCACAGCATATTGTTTGGGAATAAGAAAGCCATTTTTGTTCACATTTAAAATATTATACTTGTCACTTAAAAGCTCTAGAGATACTTACAGAAGAAAAAGTGTGCTTGTTAGAAGGTAAATGACTAAAAATGTTAGAAAAACACTGTCCATCTGAATTATTCTGACAAGTAGAATAATGACATTTAGGGAAAAAAGAAAGAAAATAACATAAGTAGCCCTGAAAAAAAAAAAAGGCCTCTATTATAGATACAGATATGATTATTTTAAAATAGTTAAAACAAGCTTGACTAGGACTGTAGTAACATAGCAAATTCCAGGATAATCAGTTCATAGTCTGTTGATTGTAAGCAGAAATGTTTCTAATAAAAATATAAATATTTGAAAATCTAGTGGATTGATTGAAACATATCTGGAGAATATGGAGTAAGTAATACATTTGTCATATACCAAGAATTGAGATAAGCATATGCACATATGCCATTTTAAGGAGGGGGTATACATTTAAAGGTTTATAAAGTTCAAATTACACCTCTTCCCACACCCACATCAAAATTACAACTAAATTATAGAACAACCATCACTGAGAACCACCTGAAGATGAGTGGAACAGAAATCCTACAACTGAGGAAATACTGAAGAAGCCATGTAGAGACTGGTAGGAGTGGCAGAGACATGGAGCAGTCAGGTCTCTCACCCATGGTGTGGCAATTATGATTGGGAAGAGATAGCTCCACTGTATAGCTCCCCACTGAGGAGTGAGAGATCCCAGCCCTGCACTAGGCACCCCAGCTTGGGGCACCATTGCTGAAAAGATGAGTCCCCATAAGACCTGGCTGTGAAAACCAGTGGGGATTGCATCTGAGAGAGCTGGCGGGCTGCTGGAGACCTAGGTGCTTCTCTTAAGGGGGCTGCACATAGACACATTCACTAACAAACTCCCTCACTCTGAAATCCAGTGCAGGGGGAAGCAGCTCAAAAAGCATCCGAAATTTATGGGGAGGAACTAAATTGACTATCACCAGGATGAGTGCTGGAGGGGGTTGGAGGGTCAGGCAGTTTTCTCCAGGGACAATCGTGCTGGCAGGCACCAGTGTTCCTTTGTTGAGATCACCTCCCACCCAGCTGGCAGAGTGCCACATCTGTGCCCTGCATTAACTGGGCTAACACCATTCACCCCACCCTGGTGATTCCCTAAAACCTCGCAACACACACTCACACACCCTGCCCAAGCCTCTTCCAGCAGCTCCTTCACACAAGTGGTCTGCCTTAGGTAGTGCTACAGAATTTTTCAAAATCTCTCAAAGATTCACAAACCCCAAACAGGCAGTGGCTGGCTTCAGCATATGCTACAGTTCTTGCTATGTGGCCCAAGCCCAGGATAAGTGGTATCAGGTCACAACTTGCATTGCAACACCCACCAGGTCATCCCAAGCCTGGCATAAGCTGCATCCAGTCTTGGCATGGAACACAGCGTCATGGCACAAGTGGTGGCAGGCCTCACATCACATAATGGTGTCCACTGAAACTTTCCAGGTACAGTGAAATCGGCAGCCAGCCTGTTTGCAGTACAGCCACTCACAAACTCCTTTAAGCCAGCACAATAAGGAACCAACCACAGATCACTTGGTAGTTTCTGTCAAGAGGCCCCGAGCCTACCACAAGAGGCAACTAACCTTGGCCTGCACAGGAGCTCAGAGGCTCTAGAATCAACATGCCCAGTGACTGTTTCAGACCACACCCGAGCAGTATTCAACCAGCTCCACAAATGACACACTCTAAGGAAGGACACACTACCACCAAACCCCAATAAAGTGACTCCCACTCCAAGTGGTCAGCACCCAAGCAACAACACCTGACTTATGGCAGGTTCTCACAGCCAGTCAGCCTGAGAGTGAACTCCACAAACTGACATGCCAGGAGAAACCAAGGCCCAACTACAACAGAAGGGCACACACAGCTTTCAAAAGGGATACTTCTGAAGCACCCAGCTCACTGACCAGGAGGCCTGTGCCACTGGGCCTCACAGGACACCCATATAGACTGTTCTGTAAAGACTGTGAGAGAAGCAGATCTACCTAACACATACTGGTCGTGTTCAATATATTGGTTATGAGGATGCTCAAAAACGTAGGGGAAGAATAAATATACTCAGTGAGAACTCGACAAAAAGGTAGAAAACACAAAAGACAACCAATCAGAAATAAAGAATATAATAACTGAAAGAATACATTAGAGAGAATCAACAGTAATTAGATAAAATAGAGGGTTAAATCAATGATCTGAAAGACAAGGTAGTAGGAAACACTCAATCAGAACAACAAAAAGAAAAAAAAATATTTTAAATGAGAATAGTTGCCCTGGTTGGTAGACTCAATGGATTGAGTGCTGGCCTGTGGACTGAAAGGTTGCCAGTTTAATTCCTGGTGAGGGCACATGACTTAGTTATAGGCCAGATCCCCAGGTGGGGGTGTGTGAGAGAGGCAACAGATCAATGTTTCTCTCACTCTTCGATGTTTCTCTCCCTCTTATTCTTCCTCCCTTCCCCTCACTTGAAAAATAAATCAATGAAATATTTAAGAAAAAAATGAGAATAGCCCTGGCTGGTATTGCTCAGTGGATTGAGTGCCAGCCTGCAAATCAAAAGGCTCTGGCTTGATTCCCAGTCAGGGCACACGTCTGGGTTGCAGGCCAGGTCCTCAGTTGTGGGGGTGTGAGAGAGACAACAGATCGATGAATCTCTTGCACCTTGATATTTCTCTCCCTCTCTTTCTTCTTCCTTTTCCCTTTCTCTAAAAATAAATAAAACCTTTTGAAAAATGAGACTAGTTTATTGTCCTCTGGGACAACAAGTGTACCAACATTTCCATCAGAGGGGTATCAGAAGGAGAAGAGAGAGAGCAAGCAATTGAAAAACAATTTAAAGAGATCCTGATGGAAAACTACTGTAATTTGGTGAAGGAAATAGATATACAATCTAGGAAGCACAGAGAGTACCAAACAAGATGAACTCAAACAGACCCAAACCAAGACACATCATAATTAAAATGCCAAAGGATAAAGATACAGGATCTTAAAGGCAGTTAGAGAAAAGCAGTTATGTACAAGGAAGCTCCCATAAGACTGTCTGCTGATTTCTCAACAGAAACTTTGCAGGCCAGAAGGGATTAGCACACACTTTTCAAAGTGACACAAAGCAAAGTCCTATAACCAAGATTACTTCACTGAATATGCCAAACTATTAAAATTGAAGAAGAGACAAAGAGTTTACCAGACAAGAAAAAGCTGAAGGAGTCTATCACCAATAAACTAGTATATAAGAAATATTAAAGCAACTTATTTAAGAAGAAAACATAAAAAAATAGGAAGGAAAACATTCTTAATTAGAGCAGTAAATCAACCCACTATAAAGCTGGTACAAAGGTTAACAGACAAAAATAGAATACTCTGTGCAGTTACAACAAAAATTTAAGGGATACACACACACAAAAGAAGTGAAAATATGACCAAAACATAAATGTAGAGTTGTGCACCAAATTGTAGTTATTATAGAATGTGTTCAAACTTAGTAATCATCAACTTAAATAGACTAGTATAAATGTAGTTTGGTAATGTAAATCACAAATCAAAAATATAAAAGATATATAAGAAATGAAGGGAAAAGAATCAAAACACAAAACTGTAGAATGTTATCGAAATGCAAGAGAGCAAGAGAATTAAAAAACAAAACAAAAACAACCAAAAATTAATAAAATGGTCATAATTACATACCTATCAAAAATTACTTTTAATTTAAATAGACTAAATGCTCCAATCAAAATACATAAGTTGAAGTTCTAGCCAAGATGGAGGTGTAGGTAGAAACCCTTTGCTTCCTCGCACAACCAAAAGGAGGTTAACAACCATTCTAAAATCAATAAACCACCAGAAGCAGCAGAAATTCAAACTGTATGGAACTCTGACAACCAAGGAATTAAAGAAAAAATCAGAACAACCAGACCAGTAAGGTGACAGGCCATGTGCGCTTACTCAGAAAAAACACTGCCAGGTGGGCCAGCTGAGTGGGGTTGGCTGAAAATGAGACTCAGAGGGGGCTGTGGACTATGGCAGTTGCCCCAGTGGGAGAAAGTCCCAGTCTTACAAATGAGAGTCTGTTGGAAAGTGGCTAGATAGAGCAGGTGAGCTGCATTGTTCCCTCTCTCACCCCTTCCCCACAGACAGCACCCCCTTACAACTTAACAGCTATGCCAAGACAAAGAAATAGGGCTCAAGTGAAAGAACAGAGCAAAGCTTCAGTAAGAGACCTAAGTGTTGAGGAGACAGCCAACCTCTCTGATGGAGAATTTAAAGCCCTGGTAATCAAAATGCTCACAGATCTGATTGAGCTTTCTTGCAAAATGAAAAAACAAATGAAGACTACCCAAAATGAAATAAAGCAAAATATTCAGAGAACCAACAGTGACAGGAAGGAAACAAGGAGTCAAAGCAACAATTTGGAACAAAGGGAAAACATAAACATTCAACTGGAACAAAATGAAGAAATGAGAATTCAAAAAAGTGAAGACAGTCTTACAAACCTCTGGGACAACCTGAAAACATTCCAATATCTGAATTATAGGGGCGCCAGAAGGAGAACAACAACAGCAAGAAATTGAAAAGTTATTTGAAAAAGTAATGAAGGAATACTTTCACAATCTGGCAAAGGAAGTAGACTTCTAGGAAGCCCAGGAAGCCCAGAGAGTCCCCAAAACGTTGGACCCAAAGAGGAGCACACCAAGGCACATCATCATTAAGTTACCCAAGGTCAAAGACAAAGAGAAAATCCTAAAAGCAGCAAGAGATAAGGAGACAGTTACCTACAAAGGAGTTCCCATAAAGCTATCAGCTGATTTCTCCAAAGAAACCTTGCAGGCAAGAAGGGGCTGGAAAGAAGTATTCCAAGTCATGAAAGGCAAGGACCTACATCCAAGATTGCTCTATCCAGCAAAGCTATCATTTAGAATGGAAGGGCAGGTAAAGTGCTTCTCAGATAAGGTCAAGTTAAAGGAGTTCATCATCACCAAGCCCTTACTATATGAAACGTTAAAGGGACTTATCTAGAAAAAAGAAGATAAAAATATGAACAATAAAATGACAAATCCATAACTATCAACAAATAAACCTAAAAGTAAAGAAAAACAATGAAAACAAAAACTAAGCAAATAGCCAGAACAGGAACAGAATCAGAGAAATGGATATCACACAAAGGGATTTCAGTGGGGAGTGGGGAACGGAGGAATAGGGGGGAAAAGGTACAGGGAAGAAGAAGCATAATTAGCAGGGATAAAGTAGATGGGAAGAGATAAAAATAGTATAGGAAACACAGGACTCAAAGAACTTATATGTACAACCCATGGACATGAACTAAGGAGGGGGGAATCCTGGAGGGCTGGGGGGACAGGGTGGAGGGGGTCATGGGGAAAAATTGGGAAAACTGTAACAGCATAATCAATAAAAATACTTAAAAAATAATACAAGAAGCAAAAAATATATATATAAAAAGAAAACAGAGAAGTAAAATTGTCATTATTTGCAGATGATATAAAACTATATATAGAGTGTCCTAAAGACTCCAAAAATATATTAGAACTTATTAAGTAATTTGGTAAAGTAGCAAGATAGAAAATTAATAATCAGAAATTGGTTGCATTTTTATATACCAATATTGAACTCTCAGAAAGACTTTAAAATGAAGAAAACAATCCCATTTACAATTGCATCAAAAAGAATAAAATACCTTGGAATAAATTTAACCTATAGTCCGTAATTTATAAGATATCAAAGGAAAAAATATTAAAGTAAATACAAAGAAATGGAAGCATAAACTGTGCTCATGGATAGGAATAATTAACATCGTTGAAATGTCTACACTGACCAAAGCAATCTAACAAATTCAATGCAACACCTACCAAAATACCAATGACATTTTTCACAAAGCTAGAAAACATAATCACAAAATTTGTATGGAACCACAAGACTCCAAATAGTAAAGCAATCTTGAGAAAGAAGAACAAAGTTGGAGGTAAACTATCTTATATCAAACTATAATATAAGGCTGTAGTAATCAAAATAGCATATGGCTCTTGCTGGTGTGGCTCAGTGGATTGAGCACTAGCTTGCAGACCAAAAAGTTGCTGGTTCAATTCATAGTCAGGGCACATGCCTGGGTTGTGGGCCAGGTCCCCAATTGAGGATGCTTGAGAGGCAACCACACATTGATGTTTCTCTCCCTCTTTCCCCTCTCTCTAAAAATAAATAAATAAAATATTTAAAAAAAACAGCATATGGTTCTGTCATAAAAATAGACACATAGATCAATAGAACAAAATAGAGAGTTCAGAAATAAATCCATGCCTCTGTGGGCAATTAATATATGACAAATAAGGCAAGAATACACCACAAGGAAGGAAATTTTCTTCAATAAATGATGTTGGGAAAACTGGACAGATGCAAAAAAAAGGAACAAAACAACAACAACAAAACCCAAAAAACCTAGATGACTTTCTTATACTATATACAAGAATACATTCAAAATGAATTAAATACTTAAATGTAAGTTCGGAAACCATAAAACTCCTAAAAAATATATAGGCAAAAAACTCTTTGACATAACTCAGCAATATTTTCTGGATGTGTCTCCAAGAACAAGGGTAACAAAAGAATAATAAACAAATAGAACTACATCAAACTAATAAGTGTACAGCAAAGGAAACCATCACAAAAAGAAAAAAACAGTGTACTGAATGGTAGATGATATTCACCAGTGGTGCATCCGGTAAGTGTTAATGTCCAAAATATATAAAGAACCCATACAACTCAACATAAAAATGAACAAAAAATGCTGATTAAAAAATGGGCAGATATCCTGAATAGACATTTCTCCAAAGATGACTTATAGATGACCAAAAGACATATGAAAACATATTCAAGATCACTAATCACCAGGGAAATGCATATTGAAACCACAATAAGATTATCACTTCACACCTGTGAGTGTGGCTATCATGAACAAATCAATAAACAATTGTTGGTGAGGACAGGGAGAAATGGGAACTCTTAGGCACTGTTGATGGTGTTTAAATTGGTGCAGCCACTGTGAAAAACAGTATGGAGATTCCTCAAAAAACTAAAAATAGAACTCAGCAATTCTACTTTTGGATATTTATTATGAAAAAATCCAAAACCCTAATTTCAAAAGGTATATGCACCTGTGTGTTCTTTGCAGCATGATTTACAACAGCCAGTGTATGGAGGCAACAACCACTGATAGATAAATTGAAGAAGGTAACATGGTACATACTTACAACACAATATTCCTCAGCCGTTAGAAAAATGAAATCTTGCCATTTGTGACAGCACAGATAGACCCAAGTGTATTATGTTAAGTAAAACAAGTCAGACAGAAAAAAGACAAATACCACATGATTTCACTTACATGATGAATCTAAAAAACAACATAAGCAAAGAAAACAAACTCATAAATACAGAAAATAAAGTGATGATTACCAGATGAGAGGGGGATGGGCATATTGGAGAAAAGGTGAAGGAATTAAGAAGAGCAAATTGCCAGTTATAAAAACAGAGCCAGTGGTGCACAGTACAGCACAGGGAACTTGGTAATACTGGGATGACTACGCATGGTGTCGTATGTGTAGACTTAGCAGGGTGGTCACTTCGTAAGACATAAACTTCTAAGCATTGTATCATACTCCTGAAACTAATATATATTGCATGTTAACTGTAATTAAAAGTTTAAAAAATAAGTTAATTAATTAAACAAAATAAATCCTGGCTCTGCCATGTACCAGCCGTTTGAATTTGAGCAATCTGCCCACATAATTTGTGAGGACTGAAGTATAGCACACCTCTGAGGCTCTTGGAACAGTGTCTAGCATGGAGCAAGTAACCAATAAATTTTATTTCCATTATATTATAACAACCTGAATTAGGTTTTTGTGAATAACTTCAATGGAATTAAAGGGTTTTTATGTCAGAATATTTACCAAATAATGATTTTTCATATGTTAGTTAAAACCAGATTAATTTAGAGCAAAAAAGATACAATTGTAGCCATTGGTGCCATTTTCCCATTTGTTGTAGTTTTCCCACTTCTCAGCATGTGGTTGGTTAGTTCTCCCCTGACCCCTGGGCATTTATTACCTGTGACCATTTGACTGACTTTCTTTGGCCAGTGAAATAGTAGAAGTGTAATGTACCACTTCTGGGGGGAAATGCAAGACCCAATGTATTTACAGCCTGTCACTCTCTCTCTGCCTGGAGAAGCCGGGGATGTGTTAGGGATGGGGTAGGGAATATGAAACTTGGTTTCTTCTTCGCATGAACAGTCTAAGAGGGAATACATAGTTCTGTGAGTTACGGGATTGATGTGAGGAAAGATACTGAGACTAGAGGGTAGATGTAACAATTTGTGTGGAACAGCAGAAAACAGGTAAATCGGTCTGCCAACACTAGATTTAGTTTTTCTTGTATGTGTTTTGTGGAATTTTTCTACTGTACATCTGACACATAACCAAGTAGAACAAAATGAAATATAAAATAACAGAGATTCTTTAACATAAATAAACCTACATCCAAAATATCTTAAGACCAGGCATTTTATATTCAACAAAATATATAGTTATGCATACAGTATAATTGAAATAAGAAAACATAACAATAAAATATATTCTATTTTAACTAGGCAAATGGAGTATATTTGTATAATGGCAAATGAAAACAATATATTACAAATATTTATAATTTTAAATATTACATAGTTTTAAATATTATCAGTTTATTATTTTTAAAAATTATAAAATTTAAAGAACTGGCTCTTCTCCTGTGCAGTATAGTATACATACAGAAAATCTTTCCACAGTTGAATCACAACATCCTTGACCTTCAAAAACTGCAATTCCAGAAATCCTACCTTAAGTGAAAGAACAAAAATTTAAAGACTCTCCAAGAAAAGCAGTATTCTACCTTTGGCTTCAAAGTTTATTTTGAAAGATTTGAAATACAGAAGACAAAAATAACTGCAATTTTGGGTCAGAAAAGATTTTTCTTATACACCATCATTTTACTTACAATTGAAGAAAAATTAAAAATAATTGGACATTTGGATTACCATTCCATTCCAACAGACTATCGTTTTCAAGTGAATGGTAGAAATGGAGCAGGTGAACATTGCCTAATCATACTGACTGCCACAAAAACGGGATCTCCAGGAAAATAAACTTATAGTATTTGCTTGAAGATGAGTCCTGATCTAAGGATATTTTAATGGCAAGTCCTGGTTAAGGGCTGATTTGTGTAATAAACTTAGAATCTGTGGATTTACAAGCATGGCTCCCTGAAAAATGTCACACTGATGGGATATAAAACCAAGTGTTTCATGGATGAATCTTTTTTCCCACTGTGTGAGGCAACCCCACAAAAACCTCACTTCGAAACCAAATGCATTGCTCTGGATCGGAGGGCAGACGTTCTGGGAGGGTAGAAGAGCAAGAGGAGTCATCCTCAACACTGCAGACCGCCCGCCCCTCTTTCACCAGAGCCTGACTTACAGGACTCAGAAAAATCATAAAAGCTTGGTATTAGGGTAAGATCTATGATTTGTGTGAGTCCAATTTGAAAATCTGATCCTTTGTGTTAGCTCCCCACACATATTCTTCCTTCATTAAAAATCAACAATAAATTTCTAATGTGTATATGACACTGCTATTAGATGCTTTTGCTTTTTAAATCAAATTAATGCAAAACAGCCAGGCTTTTTGTTTTGTTTTCTGAAGATTACTTTCTGATAAAACATTATAAAAACAAAATATAGTATTTGTTTATGGATATACAATTTTACTCATATTTTATTTGCATTACTGAAGTGCATAAGGTAGTCTTCAAGAAATTAGTTGTTAATTTTCAGGAAACTACTCTTAACATTCATATGGCTATACCCAAATGGCAGTCAGATGATAAAGATCTCCAAAAACATAAATCATAAAACAATGTTGTATAAAATTATACTAATATAAGTGGACCTCTAAATCTACAGTAACACAGTAACCTCTTAAAACATGTACACATCATAATATAAAGAAAATTAGTATCTGTGTAGCACATTTATTACCAAATGAAGCTACATGGTCTTTCAAGTTCCTCCGCTTCTGTTAGTAAAAAAACAAACAATAAAAAAAAAGTATACATAAATCTTTTTCCAGGTCAGAAATCCTTATACCTTATGAAGAAGAAATTTCTATGAAGGGCCTGAGTAGAAAGGCAATCCATTTATTCATTCTCCCACACCTTCACATTGTTTATTAAAGTTCAAGCTACCTGCTATACTTCCTCACAGGGTGCAGGAACACTTCCTTCATCTCTTGAGACTTATATTTCTTTAAATATTAAAAACTTAAAAAAAACTACACTAAATCTTAGAGGGAAGTATGGCAACAATGACTTTACCTTTGCTGCAATCCTTGTTTTTCTCCATTGGAAGTCACTTAGCATGCATTTGTCATTTCATACATGTGTGTACACTGACCACAATGTTTATAAATCAAAGATGCAATGAATCGCTTTCAGGTGTTAGGAACAGTCACCAAAAAATATGTTATCATCATCTGAGCCTCCTGTATGAGCATCAATATACAGCATTCAAACAGGAAAGCAGAGAGAAGTTTTCACACAGTAAAGGTAAGAGAATACCCAGTAGATGTACTCGATGTTTGATTTGGGGTTAAAAAATAAGGTGCTTATATTCCCGCCCCCTCATTTTACAGCTTACCTTACTCTTCTCCATAACAACTAATGGTATAAATGTATTATGCAAATTCAGATACTCAACAGACATCCCGTGGAAGGCATAGGACAATCTAACAGTTCCCTGTGCTTATTAATGTCAAGAATATCAGTTCTTTTCAGTGGAGGATACATATGTCAATCTACCTTTGACATGTGGACATCTTTCAACTATATATCTCAAATGAAAGTGGTTTGTTTGAAAATATATGAAATACTATTAACAGTTTTTGAAAAATGGTTCCAGCATATCATAATGGTGATTGCTGTTACCAAAAGGCACCAAGGAAGAGAGAGATTTTTGTTTTATTTTTTTATTTTTAGAAAGATTGATCATACATAAAAATTAAGATAGGCTGGAACTACATTTAGAAAGTCCTATGAGGACAAATAGGCAAACAATACAAAACATGAAAAGCATCCCTTTGTTAAATTTGGATATTCCTGCCTCCAATTTGGACATTGCCAACATCCAATTAAATGTGGGAAAGGAAGTACATTTTGTTTTCTAAATAAATAATACTTAAAACAATATCAAATTTAGGTAGTTATGCAAAATTAGATAATTTTGAACAATTTAGCAAGGAAGTTTTCATGTGTCATAATAAAATCCATATGTGCATAATAAATATATTTTAGAATTACCAAAAATCTTTTAAAATAAGCATATGTCATAATTTTAACCAAGAAGAATAAGTTGCCTATATTTTAAAATATGATAAAAACATTTAACATACAAATATTTCAGGGCACTACAAGTTAAACTTTTAGAATCCTTTTAAATATAGATAAAATATGTGTTAACAACTGTAAAAATATCTAGCAAAGGTGTCCAGGTTTTCCTTCTTAGAACATCTCTATATTTAAATAAATACTTCTTAGTATCATAAAATTATTTCATTAGCTTATATATTATACATCTTAGACAGTTAACCATTAACATGATAAGTCATTAAAATTATTTCTGACCCATATATAGATTTAGAGAAATTCAGGCTTTAATAATATAACACATATACAGTATGTAATTACCTACATATTTGTACATATAATATTAAATACATCTATAATTTGTTGTATTGAGGTTTGCAATCATGCAATCCATGAGCATTCCAAAATCAGGAAAACAAACAAAATCCTGACCTTTGATCTGCAATATCTGAGCACAATCTACGGCTCTGACACCTGTTAGAAAGTCTCTTGAGAAAGTCACTCAACCTTTTCAAATTCTGCTTTTCTTATTTGGAAAATGAATATAGTTAAGCTTTCCTACCTCTTATTTTTAGTTGGTGACTGTCAAGCATAAATATTCAGGCATGATTGTAAAGCACAATGCTTCCTTTTAGCAGTAAATACTAACGTTGCACTGTTTGCAACAGGCAGATACACTTTGATGCATCTTCCTTCTTCTTTGGGGAATAATTATCAACCTTAGTTTTATTACACCCTGAGATATAGTATAGCAATGACAATGGTTCTTACACATTTCTCTAAAAACAACAACACCCCCAAGTTTATCCCTGATGTTAATTCACTTTTAATGTAATCAATAAATACAAAACATTTTACAGTTAAATGGACAGATTACATAATAAAGATTGAGAGAAAATCCAAATATGTTTCTCCATGAAAATAAAATTAACCTATTTTCTGAGCAGGCAGCACTGAAATGTCTTACTGGTATTAAAGAGAAATCATAGAA
The DNA here is from genome assembly GCA_004027475.1 of Anoura caudifer. Classification (NCBI taxonomy): domain Eukaryota; kingdom Metazoa; phylum Chordata; class Mammalia; order Chiroptera; family Phyllostomidae; genus Anoura; species Anoura caudifer. The sequence continues at coordinate 19,698 of PVKU01014117.1, forward strand.
TTATACCATTTGAAGTAGGTGTCTTTTTTTGTTTTTGTTTTTTTTTTGTTTGTTTGTTTTTAGTCTGTACTGATAGCTTCTTCTACATTGCTTTTGAGGGAAAAAGTACTTTTCTTTATTGACTTAATCTATTTGCTACTACAGAGGGTTGTTTTTTTTCTTTGTATCCTAGTCAAAATATCTTTAATTGAAATCTTTCTTCTTCAAAATGATAGTTACCTTTCAAGGTGATAAAAAATCTTACCAGGGAAGTTCTTTATTGTAGGTGATGGGGTTTGTTATACTGCCTACATTTAAAGGTTCCAAATATAAAATAGGACAATAAAAAGAAAGAGAAAGTGATAGGATAGAAGAATAACCTCTGGAAAACTATTAGAGATACAGGGTTTTGAATCTGGAATCATAAAAGATGCTGCTTTAAGTGGCAAAGTCAACAAGGAGATGTAGAATGTTTTTTTTTTTTTTTAGTGTTCTTTTTTTTTTTTCAATTACAGTTGACATTCAACATTATTTCAAGTGTACAGCATGGTGGTTAGACAATCATATACATTAAAAAGTGATCCCCCAATATTTCAAGTACCAACCTAGCACTATAGAATGTTTTTATGTAAAAAATAATTATAATTTTATTTTAATACTGTGGTTTAAACCCAGCATTTGATCATGCATATTATATGTTACATAGTAACTGAAATAATTTAAGAAATTTTATAACATACTTCGGAATGATACCACCATTGACCATGATTATTTCACTGCTTCTCTTCTCAGCTCTGCAACTGTTCTGTCCCTCTGAACCCTGCCCACAACACTAAGCCACTGTCTGTGCTCCATCACTCATCCTCCCAATAAACCACTACATTGGAGGATGCCTTGCTGCCTCCTGGCATTGGATAATCAAAGTGAACTATTATAGAAAGCCAGCAAACAGACACAAGCCAAAATCAGGTGGAGATGCCAAGTCCAGGAGGTAGGCTTTCATTCATGACACATTCAAGAAATTTCCCTCAATGTAAGGTTCACATCCAAAAAAGTTTCTTCACTTGTTTAGTGATATAGATTTTGTCTTTCTGTAGTTAGAATACACCTCTTCATTATTCCATTTGAAGATACATTGCTTTCATCTTTTTATCTCAGTGCAAGAAAAAATAGAGACCATTTAGTTCTTCAGTAGAAACTGTCGCACTTGGATGGGAGAGACTCGAAGCATTTTTTATAAACTTACCCAATGTACATAGAATTAAATGAAGACTATAACCACAAAGCCAAATGATACGGATGAGAAACTTGAACAAAAAATATGTACTGCCAAGTGGAATATTACATTTCATAATAGTGGCACATTGAGATAATTTTAAAATAAAAGTCTATTTTTGTTGTAAAAGTACAATAAGAATAAGGTAGGAATGTGTTAGTTGAAACTTCCATAAATATTTTATGCAATTTGTACAAATGCAAAAAATGCATATTTGGAATGGAAACATTTCTGTTTTACATACTCTGAAAAATAGCAAACATGGAATATTGGAAGACTGATTATATTCAACATTTAATATGTCACCAATTCTTGATACATTCCTATGGTCAAATATTGATTTAAGCTAGGTTGAAATATGTACTGGTTTAAAAAAACCTTCAGTGCATGTAGGATTCCACAGGGCCTTGAAAAGAAGAAAACAAAAAAAAAAATGAATGAATGACATCAAATTAATAAAACAAAATGAAATGAAATTTAATATGAACATATAAAATGCTTGAACACTTAAATAAAAAACACAGACCAACATAAAACTGTTATATTTATGATTTTCTAAGTCAAAATTGCTATTAAAATTACTAAAATATTTATATTAATAATGCTTACAGGTTCCCGACTTCAAATTAACTATACGCTACTGTTAAATACAATAAGAAAGAGGGAAGATCAATGAGCTAAATGTTATTATTTCCTTGGTTTTGTAAAGTAGATTAAAAAATAAGAGTTCTACTCGACTCTTTCCTCTTTGTATTCTTCAAATAGAAAACCTCAGAAAAATTAAATGACTAAGTAATGAGTCAGTCTCCCATGGCCCTCCTGGCACTGCTGTAAACCCCATTTAGTTAAAATCCAAGTTCCTAAACACACTGCTCTGACAGAATTTTGTCAATCTGCAGTGATTATTATTATTTTTAAATTTCTATATTTTATTGCAGTTTTAAGTGATGGGAAACTAAAACATCTCAAAGCCTTTCATCTTAAAAAATAAAAGAAGCTCCTTTGTTTAAGTAATATGGATAAAAATAAATACAGGGTCCAAGAAGAGTAGAATAAGGTACCTGCCCCAAAGTAAGGTAGAATTTAGTTGGAGAGATACAAATATAGAGAAGATGATTGATATACATAAATCATCTTTTGATATATGGATATAAATATAGAAAATATCATATTACAAGATGATTGTTATATGTAAGTGTATAGGACATGTGGACACATACAAGTATTTTTACACATCTATGTCAATGTGTATCAAGAACTGATAAACAGTACTGACCACTACAAGAAGCAGGTTATAGAACAATGGGAATTGCTGAAGAAGCTCTATGATAAAAGAGATTACTCCCAATTTGGGTGGTCAAATCAAGGATATGAGATTGGAGAATAGCCCAGAAAGAAAGACGTATTATAGAGGAGGGGTTATTCCAGATAAAATGGTTAAAACAACAAAATAAACAAGCCAAAATAGTAAACAATAGAGACAAGATAGAGCAATGTTAGAGTAATTTAAGTGGAATAAAAGGTTTATGTTTAGGAACACTAGGAGCTAAAACTTCATAAATAGGTAAAGGTATAATTTTACTAGCTAGGGATGCTGCTTTGAGGAATGTGAATTTTATCATTTAAGCCTAGTGAGACATTGAGAGAGAGAGAGTTTTAAATATAACACAATGTAAGCTGTGTGTGTATGTGTGTGTTTGTTTTTTTGCTTTATCTTTGTAAATCTATTTTTGGTAAATCTATCTGTGGCTACATAGATTAGAATGTGTATGGTCTGTAAGTAGGAAGACAAGACCCAAGACAATGTGAAGTCCTAAAGAAGTAAGCAGTATTAGAAGGTAACTATTCTTCATAATATGATTTCCTCTGTCAAGATGCTTGTTCCAGTTTTGTTAACAGCTGACCCATCCCTCAAGTTACAGCCCAAGGGCAACATCCTCAGAACAGTCTTCCCTGATGAGTCTTTTCTAGGCACAAGATCTCCTCCTCACCTGATTCATGTCTTCATTTCATCTTTCTGCTTATTTTCACCATGGGCCTTATCACTATGAAATTCTCTTGTTTGGTTCTCTCATTTCTAATTTACTATCTGTCTTCATCCATTAGAATATAAAGTTTATAAAGAAAGGAACTTCTCTATCACTCACTGTTACAATCACAGTGCCTGGAATACCCTTATTTTTTAAAAATGATTGTATAAATGAAAAGGTAAAATATCTCATGACAAAAGTAACCACAGGGCTATAACTGTACATTATAGATAGGTGCAGATATATATTTGTCAACCAAACATTTATGAGAAAAGTCTGCAGAATCACTAAGACTAACAAACATTTAAAAGATGCCCATTGTTCAGACCTGCTCCCTAAATGCTAGCTGAGTCAACATGCAGAGACAGGGATTATATTTTTATATTTTTATGTATTTGAGAAATCCTGAATTCTGCCTTCCACAAAATAGAGGTTGCTCCAGTCGCCTGAGCCACATCACAAACCTAGACTTAAGTCAGCCCACGCTTGTGGGACACACCTCGCTGTTTAGAAAACCTAACATATTCAATCACAATTCAACTCAGCTCTAGTTCCCTCACCTTACCCTAGAACACAGGACCTCCCAGCCAGACATGCTCCATTTTGAGTTGCTTCTTCTAATGCTCTATAGAACTTGCTCTTGCCCAGAATGCCTTCAATTCCATTGAAGGGCATTTGATTCCCCTTCAATGAAAGGCATCAAGTTCATCACTAAATTCTAGTGATGACAACTAGAATTTGTAGTGAAAACAACAAAATAAACAAGCCAAAATAGTAAACAATAGAGACAAGATAGAGCAATGTATGTTGGAGCAATTTAAGTGGAATAAAAGGTTTATGTTTAGGAACACTAGGAGTTAAAATTGCATAAATAGGTGAAGGTATAATTTTACTAGCTAGGGATGCTACTTTGAGGAATGTGAATTTTATCATTTAAGCCTAGTGAGCCTTTGAGAGAGAGAGTTTTAAATATAACACAATATAAGCTGTGTGTGTGTGTGTGTGTGTGTGTGTTTTGCTTTATCTTTGTAAATCTTTTGTCATTGAACAGATTGGCGGTTGAGGATGGAATCTGAAGAAACCTGCTGAAGACTATGGGAATGGTGCCTAGATACAGGGTAAGGCACCCACAGAACTCTTTAGGTCTGCTGCTTCTCTAGGACCTCCCGTACATAAGCTTCTCTCAGATTGAGCTCCACTTACTTTGCATTCTGAGCTCTTCTAGGTTTTTTTGTTCAAATCCTTCCTACTAGAAAATCAGGGTGTGAGACCCCAGATTTTCACAATGAGACCTACAGGTCTCAGGAACTGTGCAGTACAGGCAGCCAGAAATGGTAAATTTGTTTGAATTAGAAAATACTATTTTAACAAAGAAAAACAATGGCTACCTCTAACTCTAAAGAAAACAGGGGCATAGTGTCTCGGATTCTTACCCTTTTTATGATAAAGAATTAAGGTGTAAACCACTGTACATTCCTAAAACTTGTACATTGCCAAGAAAAGCCAAAGATAATTTGAATTACAGTGGCCATTTTGGGGCTTTTATAACCTAGATGATGTTTTATACTTATGAAGAGCCTTTGAAGGCAGAGATTCAAATGCTAAACAATAAGAATGGGGTACTTTTGAGGCAGCAACATAAAATGGAGTAAAAGTAGCCTCTTCAACAAGTGGTGTTGGGAGAACTGGACAGCTACATGCAAAAAAATGAAACTTGAACACCAACTTACACCATACACAAAAATAAATTCAAGGTGGATAAAAGATTTAAATATAAGCCGTGACACCATTAAAGTCCTAGAGGAGAACGTAGGCAGGAAAATCTC
>PVKU01014118.1:0-24812 GCA_004027475.1 Anoura caudifer
GAAATAAGCCAGGAGGTGAGAGACAAATACCATATGATCTCACCTTTAACAGGAACCTAATCAAAAAAACAAACAAACAAGCATAATATAACCAAAGACACTAAAATTGAGAATAAGAGAGGAGAGGGATAGGAATATCCAGGGAAAAGGGGAAGGGATTAGAGCAACAAGTATGAAAGACATATGGACAAAAGCTGGGGGGGGGTGGAAATGGAAGGGAGCGGGGGAGGGCTGGGGCGGAGGGACGGGATGGGAGTAGAAAACAGAAGACTGTATAAGAACAACAATTAAAATAAAATTTAATTAAAAAAAAAAGAAAAAAGAAAAAAAAAGGAACCAGATTTTAGACTTAGCCACACAGTTTTCATACCTAACCAACTCTGCCGTTAGTAGCAGAAAAAACAGCCATAAATAATATATAAATGAGAAAGCGTGGCTGTGTTCCCATACAACTTTGTGAGCAATAAAATTTGAATTTCATGTAAAAAAAAAAAAAAGAAACTATCAACAAAAGCCAAGAGGAAATGAAGAATATAATTTCTGAATTGAAGAACACAGTAGAAGGAATCAAAAGCAGGCTACATCAAGCAGAAGATCAAATCAGCAAGCTGGAGGGCAAGGCAGAAAAAAACACCCAGATAGAGCAAGAAAAGGAAAAAAGACTCAAAGAACAAAGAAGTGTTAAGGGAACTGCAGGACAACATGAAATGTAATAATACCCATATAATAGGGATATCGGAAGGTGAAGAAAAAGAGCAAGGGATAGAAAACCTATTTGAAAAATGAATGATGGAAAACTTCTTGATGACAGAAAAAGTCATACAAATCCAGGAAACACAGAGAGTCCCAATCAAGAGGAACCCAAAGAGGCCCACTTCAAGACATATCATAATTAAAATGGCAAAATTCGAAGGCAAAGAGAAGATCTTAAAAGCAGCAAAGGAGAAACAGGAAGTAACATATAAGGGAGCTCCAATAAGACCAGCAGCTGACTTCTCAATGGAAACACTCCAATCCAAAAGGGATTGGCAAGAAATATTCCAATGAAAAACAAAAACCAGCATCCAAGGCTACTCTTTCCAGCAAGGCTCTCAATTAAAATGGAAGGTGAAATAAGGAGCTTCCCAGACAAAAGATGCGTCAGAGAATACACATCTTCCAAACCAGCTCTGCAAGATATGCTAAAGAGTCTGCTTTAAGAAAAGGGGGGGAGACCTGGCTAGTGTGGCTCAGTGAATTGAGTGCCAGACTGCAAAGGAAACAAAAGGAAAGAGAGAGAGAGAGAGAGAGAGAGGGAGAGAGAGGAACACAGGTACAAAGGAAGTAAAATAAGTACCTATCAATAATAAGCATAAATGGATTAAATACTGCAATCAATAAACATGGAATAGCTGAATAGATAAGATGACCCACACATATGCTGCCTACAAGAGACCCACCTTAGAACAAAAGACCAACACAGACTGAAAGTGAAAGTCTAGGAAGAAATATTCCAAGCAAATAGAAAAAAAAGCCAGGATAGCAATACTCATATCAGACAAAATAGACTTCAAAAAAAAAGGGCCATAAAAAGAGACCCAGAGGTCAATTCATAATACTCAAGTGAAGAATCCATCAAGAGGACATATTGTTAATATATATGCACCCAACATAAGACCACTGAAATATACAAGGAAAATCTTGGAGGACTTCAAGAAAGATATTGACAGCAACACAATTAGAGTAGGGAACTTCAACTCCCCACTGTCAAAAATGGATTTATCTTCCAAACAAAATATCAACAAAGATATTGAGGCATTGAACAATGTCCTAGATCAAGTGGATTTAACTGGCATATCTAGAACCTTTCATCCCAAAGAAGCAAAATACACATTCTTTTCAAATGCACATGGAACAGTTTAAAAGATAGACCACATGATGGGACACAACAAAAGCCTCAACAAATTCAAGAAAATTGAAATGATATCAAGCATTATCTCCAACCACAAGGAACTGAACTTAGAAACCAATCTCAAGAAAAAAATTCAAAAACACTCAAACTCATGGATATTGAATAGCATGCTATTAAATGAATTGGTCAAGAATGAGATCAAGAAAGAAATCAAAAATTTTTGGAAACAAATGAAAATGAACTCACAACAATCCAAAACTTATGGGACACAGTGAAGATAGTCATGAAAGGGAAGTTCATAGCAATACAGGGAAGAGTTTACAGGAACAATTATAAAGGACACATGGACAACAACAAGGAGGGGGAACAGGGAAACGAAGTGGGAAGGGCTAGGGTGGTGGGGAGGAGTGGGAGGAAAAGGCAGAAAATTGTACTTGAACAACAATGAAAAATGTTAAAAAAATAAAAAAAAATTTAAAAAGAAACATTTCAAATAAATAAACTACCCTACACTTAAAAGAACTGGCAAAACAATGGCAAAGACAGCCCAGAGCAAGTAGAAAGAAGGAAATAACCAAAATCAGAGCAGAATTAATTGACATAGAAACTAAAATCACAGCCCTACGGGTCAATAAATCCAGGAGCAGGTTCTTTAAAAATATTAACAAAATCAGCAATCCTTTAAGCAGGCTCATTAAGAAAAAAGTAAGAGGACCCAAATAAACATACTCAGAAATGAAAGAGGAGAAGTTACAACTGACACCACAGAAATACAAAGGACTGTAAGAAATTACTACAAAGAACTATATGAAATTTGAAAACCTAGGTGAAATGGACAAATTTCTATAAAAATATAATTTTCTAAAACTCAGTGAAGAAGAAGCACACAGCCTGAACAGACCAGTAACAGCTGACAAAATTGAAGCAGTAATCAAAAAACCCCCAACACACAAAAGCCCTGGACTGGATGGTTTCACAGGAGAATTTGACAAAGCATTTAAGGAAGAGCTAACCCCTATCCTTCACAGACTATTCCAAAAAATCTAAGAAGATGGAAGACATCCAAACTATTTTTATGAAGCCAGCATCATCCCAATCCCAAAAACAGATAAAGACATAACAAAGAAAGAAAACTTCAGATCAATATCACTGATGAACATAAATGCTAAAATTCTCAACAAAATGTTGACAAACCACATCCAGCAATACATTGAAAAGACCATACACCATGATCAAGTGGAATTCATCCCAAGAATGCAATGATGGTACAATATTTGCAAATCAATGAATGTAATACATCACATAAACAAAGGAAAGACAAAAAACACATGATCATATCAATAGATGTGGAAAAAGCATTTAATAAGTACAGCACCCATTTATGATAAAATCATTCAGCAAAGTGGGAATAAAGGGAGCATTCCTCAACATAATAAAGGCCATATACAAGAAACCTACAGCCAACATCATGCTCAATAGGCAAAAACGAAATGCTTTCCAAAACTAAAAGCTTAGTGTAAAAGCTAAAATCTGGAACAAGACAAGGATGTCCACTTTCACCACTCCTGTTCGACATAGTATTGGAAGTCCTAGCCACAGCAATCAGACAAAAGGAAGGAAGGAAGGAAGGAAGGAAGGAAGGAAGGAAGGAAGGAAGGAAGGAAGGAAGGAAGGAAGGAAGGAAAGGGAAGGGAAGGGAAGGGAAAGGAAAGGAAAGGAAGGAAGAACACCCAAATTGGAAAGGAGGAAGCAAAACTCTCATTGTTTGCAGATGGCATGATAGTATACATAGAAATCCTGTAGACTCCACCAAAAAACTATTCAATCTAATAAGTGAATTTGGCAAAAGAGCAGGACACAAGTCAATACTCAGAAATCAAAGGCATTTTTGTACACCAGCAATGAAATATCAGAAACAAACATCAGGAAAAAAATCCCATTTGCTATAGCAACAAGAAAAATAAAGTACCTGGGAGTAAACCTAAACAAGGAGGTAAAAGACCTGTACTCAGAAAACTACACAACACTGAAGAAATTAAGGAAGACACAAATAAATGAAAGCATGTACCATGTTCATGGATTGGAAGAATTAACATCATCAAAATGTCCATACTACCCAAAGCAATTTATAGTTTCAACACAATCTCTATTAAAGTACCAATGACATATTTCACAGACATAGAACAAACACTTCAAAAATATATGGAATAATAAATGACCCTGAATAGCTGCAGCAATTTTGAGAAAGAAGAGCAAAGTAGGAGGGATCACAATACCTGATATCAAACTGTATTAGAAGGCCACTGTAATCAAAACAGCCTGGTACTGGCATAAAAACAGGCACATAGAGCAATGGAACAGAATAGAGAGCCCAGAAATAAACCCTAGTCTCTATGACAAATTAATATTTGACAAATGGGGCAGCAGCATAAAATGGAATAAAAATAGCCTCTTCAACAAATGGTGTTGGGAGAGCTGGACAGCTACATGCAAAACAATGAAACTTGATCACCAACTTGCATCATAAATAAAAATAAATTCAAGGTGGTAAAAGACTTAAATATGAGCCATTTTACCATAAAAGTCCTGGAGGAAAACATAGGCAGGAAAATCTCAGATATTCCATAGAGCAATATTTTCACTGATATGTTCCCTAGAGCAAGAGACATAAAGGAAAGAATAAACAATGGGACATCATCCAGATAGAAAGCTTCTGGACAGCTAAAGAAAATAGCATTAAAATGAAAAGAGAACCAACTGTATGGGAAAACATATTTGCCAATGATACCTCGGACAAGGGTTTGAGCTCCAAAATATGTACAGAACTCACAGGACTCCACTCCAGGAAGACAAACAACCCAATTAAAAAATGGGCAAAAGACCTGAACAGACACTTTTCCATGGAGGACATATAGAGGTCCCAGAGACATATGAAAAGATGCTCAGTATCACTAGCCATCAGAAAGATGTAAATTAAAGCCACAATGAGATAGCTCTTCACACAGGTCAGAATGGCCATCATAAACAAATCAATAAACAGCAGGTGTTGGAGAGGTTGTGGAGAAAAGGGAACCCTAGTGCACTGTTGGTGGGAATGCAGACTGGTGCAGCCACTGTAGAAAATAGTATGGAATTTCCTCAGAAAACTAAAAAAGGAACTGCCTTTTGACCTGGCAATTCCACTGCTGGGATTATCTTCTAAAAAACCTGAAACATCAATCTATAAGAACCTATCACCCCAATGTTCGTAGCAGCACAATTTACAATAGCCAAGTGCTGGAAGCAACCTAAGTGCTCATCAGTAAATGAATGGATCAAAAAACTATGGGACCTTTACACAATGGAATTCTACACAGCAGAAAGAAAGAAGGAGCTCCTACCCTTTGCAACAACATGGATGGAACTGGAGAGCATTATGCTAAGTGAAATAAGGCAGGTGGTGAGGGACAAATACCATATGATCTCACCTTTAAGTGGAATCTAATCAACAAAACAAACAAGCAAGCAAAATATAACCAGCGACATTGAAATTAAGAACAATATGACAGTAACCAGAGGGAGGTGGGGGGACTAATGGGGGGAAAAAAGGTAAGGGTTTTCAGGAACAACTCTAAAGGACACATGGACAAAACCAAGGGCGTATGGAATCAGAGGACGGAGGTGGCAATGGCTGGGATGGCAGGGGAGTGGTCAGGGGTAAGTGCAGACAACTGTACTTGAACAATGATAAAATATTTAAAATAAATAAACAATAATTTCTCTTAAAAATGTCTCACCTGTAGCCTAGGCACCTTTGTCCTTGCTCTAGCCTATATTTCTGGGGCTCCATGGAATTTTAATCAACATTGGAAACAGCTATTTGGTTTTTGTGAACTTTAAAGCCTAGTAATTGGGACTTGGGTTTTGCATTTGCAGAGTGATGAGGTGAACTAGACAGACTTCAAAGCCCCTTTTAAATTAAATGTTCAGTGATTCTCTTATTCCAAGCAGGGATCAGTCAACAATGGTTGGTGGGCCTAATCTAGTCTACTGCTTGTTTTTGCATGGCTTGTAAGATAAGAATAGCGTTCACATTTTTAATAAAATCAAAAGAAGAATGATATTTCATGACACATAAAAATTATATGTAATTAAAATTTCATTGTCCATAAATAAAGTTTTATTGAAATACAGCCATACTCACTTATATATTATCTCTGACTGCTTTCATGCTACAAGTAATTGTGACAGAAACCACATGGCCTGCAAAGGCTTTTACATTTACCATTTGATCCTTTATAGGAAAAGTTGGTCAACTCTTGCTCTAGCCAACAAAGCTTGGTGGGATTTTTCATTTTATTATGCCTGCCTGAAAATAGGAAAGTGTTTGGTGATTATTTACAAAGCTAGATGAGGCTATAGTTGATTCTGTTTATGCAAGACTTAGGTAAGACTCATGTGAGAGTTTGGGGCATCCCCTATTTTCAAGAATTCTGTTTGATTTGGAAAGGTGAGTTGATTCATTGACCATCAATGACATACTCAATAAAGGAAAAATTACTCATGCTGACCTTTAAGGTCTTCTATAATATGGTCCTAACCCAAAAGTCATGAACTTATGTGCCTACAGTAGCCAGTATATAACGTAAATGAGTAAGGAGGACTAGACACAAGAAATATCACACTTCTCACAGCACAGTAGCAACCATCTTGGGCAGTCAGCCTCAGAGTTGGGTACAGTAGGGAGTGGTGGGGACTGCAGTGAACTAGAGGCACACACTGTGTGGAGGAAAGCAGTCACTGCTTAATACCAGCTACTGTGCCATGCACAGATGCAGGCCTCTGGTGATCAGCCTTTCTGATTATCTTAAAGAGAGAAAGGAATCTAGAATTTTCAAAGAAAAGTCCTAGAGTTTTAAAAGTTGGCAACGACTTCAAAAATATGCTACAGCATTGTGTTGGTTTTCATGGTGTGAGCTAAACATTACCAGTTTATGGCCTCTTCTTTCCCCTCTGAGTCCTGTGACTGGAACACAACAGACGGTCCACTAAGCCTTACCACATCCTGCCTCTCTCTCTTCCCTGTGGTTGCTCAGCCTGTGTCCTGTGTTTTTAATGACCTTCCATCCCCAAATCCACCTGTTAGAATCCTCTCTGATGTCTAGCCAAACAAACCTACAAACAAAAACCTGTAAAAATGAAACAAATTAGGATTCCATGGTGTGCATGTAACTTGAGCTTGGGTAGGAAATACAAATGAATAAAAACCTGGAAGAAAATATGCCAAAATATTACCTCTAAAATTATGGATTTTTCTTCTACATGGTTTTACATACAAGGGGAACCCCTCAAAGGTGGATTATCTTCTGGAAGACAGGCCCCTCTAGTGCAGGCTTCCCCTGCTAGGTAAGTGTTCGAGGAACCCATCTGTATCAGTGTACCAGCTGGCATTGCTGTGAGAGGCTGTATTCAGCTTCAGCAAATTTTTTTTGAAGACTCTTTTGATGCATTTGCCCAATTCATGATGGGTGATTTAAGAGTGCACCTGCCCACCATGCTGAATGTTCAGCAGTTTTTGATAAAAAATGGCATGGAAATCTAATCCTACTCTCCATATTCACCCAATCACGCCCCAAGGAACTTTTTTTTGTTTCGCCAGATGAAAAGAGTCCTCAAACGGAAACGTTTTGCCAATATGGAAGAGGTGAAGCAAAAAACTACAGAAGCACTAAAAGGCATCAAAATCAATGAGTTCAAAAACTGTTTTGAGCAGCAGTAAAATGTTTCTGTTAGGTGTATTGCATCAAATGGAGAGTACTTTGAAGGTGACTGAAATTTAAACATGTAAGAATAAATACACGATTTTTAAAAAATAAATTCCTTTTTCTGGAGGTCCCTCCTCCTATGTTCCCTTTTTTGTGGGCATAGATGAGCTTTTATATTTTAAAGGAAGAAATCTTCCATATTTTCAAGGCCCCTTTCAAATGCCATTTCCTCTATGACTAGAGGTCAGCAAACTTTTTCTGTAAAGAGTTAGATAGTAAATATTTTAGACTTTGTGAGCCATATCATCTGTTACAACTGGTCAATTCTGCATCAAAGCAGCCTTAAATAGTATGTAAATGAAGGGGTATAGCCAGGTTCCCATAAAACCTTATTTACAAAAACAGGTCCTAGTTTTTATAAGTAAAAACAGGCCCTGGATTCATCTCTCTGGCCATAGTTTGAAAAATTCTCTCCCCAATCAAAATCTCCTCTTCCTATGAACCCCAATAGCCCATTATTTCCCTTCCTCCTGATGGTCTTGGTTTTATAATGCCTGTACTATAACATTCCATTTGCTTATCTTTTCTCCTGCCCCCCACCACCACCCCAGACTTATTTTCTCCCCTAGCAGCAGGGCTGTAAATATCTGGAAGCTGGAATCAATATTTTAGTCACTTCTGCCTTTTCTGGGGTGTGGAGTACAGTACTTGACCAGTCCAGCAGGGGAGGATGGGTGTGGGGATTAACAGCAGCTTTAAAGTCTGGGAGTACTGAGTTCACATCTCAGTTCAGCTGTTTCTAGTGGTATGTACTTGAAAAGCCCACTTGACATCCCAACCTCCATTTCCTCAATGGTAAAAGGGGATAGGAAACCTCTCTACAAAGAGTGGCTATAAGGACAAAAGGAAATAAAGGGACATATTAAATTCTTAGCATGGGGTTTGTCATCTAACAATGCTTAATAAATGGTAGCTATCATTTTTGGTTATTGTTTTTTCAATTCGAGTTATTGCATTACTCTAAGTAGTTGGGTCTGTTGTCCTTCCAGACTCTGGCTAACCAGCTATCCATCAGAGCAGTTTCCAGTCAGCATCCTCCAGAATGGGATCAAAATGACCAATGAGCCTCCTAAAGGGCTCCGGGCCAACCTTTTGCGCTCCTACCTCAATGATCCCATCTCGGACCCTGTGTTCTTCCAAAGCTGTACAAAGGCAGTGATGTGGCAAAAGCTGTTGTTTGGCCTTTGTTTCTTCCATGCTATTGTTCAAGAGAGGCGGAACTTTGGACCACTGGGTAAGAGATGACAGCACGCCTGGGTTGCCTGGGAAAGGTCACAGATAGGTACAGGTGTGTGCTCAGGTTATACTCAGAAGGGGTTACCAGTAAAGTATGGTAGGATTATGTTCCATGTGATCTTTGGGACATACTTATACTAAGCATGACTCATTTTTTGGAAATTATAATTTTACTGAATGTCCTGTCCTGTATTTAATAAATCTGGCAACCCTATAACCACGTTAATGTCACTGTCAAGAAAAGAGGTGTTGCTCCTAAATCAGAGGGCCCCTAATTATTGAAGTAATGTGAGAATGAAACATTGTAAGCCCTTCCCTTTGGCATGTATTTGCCTATCTTAGGCACAATGGCCATTCTCCATGGATTTGTCATGAGGTAATTTATAACATTTTAGGTAGCTCCCTTTATATCTGCATAACAGTGAAAGAAATACAGCTGGGACACATTTGTCTATACTTCTTCCTGAAAACAAAAATTTCTTTTTATCTTACCAGTCCACGGCCTAACTTAACTAAATGCTAACCTAATACTTGGGTTGCACCAGATCAACAAACTGCTAAAAACAAATCCAGTGTCATTGTGGGTTAAGGCTGGGTTTCCTCTCACCCATGGCTACCTTTGATTCTGTTCAAGAGCCTTGAAATGACCCACTACAGAGTATTCTCAACTGTTCTTTTCAGATAAGGAGGCAAATTGCCTCTTGGTGATTCTCTCTGAGCATCCTCTTCCTTTCCTTCTACCTACACACCCTAGCCCAGTTAGCGGCCCACACCAAGACAGCCAAGAAGGATGCTTCTGCTGCATCTGCCTTTCACATCCAGGTCCTTCCACAACCACTATCCCACCATGCCAGATCTCCAACAATCCATACCACAGCTGGGCTTGCAACCGACTGCCCAGTTGTGTTTTGTTTGACAGAACACAAATTTTACTATTTTTTTAATTATTTTTAATTTGAATGTGAATGTTTAGGAGGAAATGAAAGGTCTCTGTTGAGCACAGATCCCATCAAACCCTGCTTGCCTATTGTGAGGCCCAGTTCACACACTTAGGTTATTGTTCAACCCCCTGGGCATTTATCATTATACCCCTGGAAATATAAGTGGTAGTTTTGTCAAGGCTGGCCATGCAGTCCTCTTATGGACACCAGGAGGGAAGTCTCAAAGTTAATTTAGTTTGGCAACCCAGTCGTAGATGCTGTTCTGTAACTATGCTTCTGTGTTATTTTTGGACCTCTGTGCATTACCACAGTATTCCAGCCTGGATGAATAATTCTCATTCCACAAATCCCAGGATGCTAACATCTCCCTTAACAAATGGAGAGATCCATAAGGAAATTGATTCTAGAATGGATCTTTTCTCAAGCCAAATGGTTCACACGTTGGCAGTAATTATATTTGTGTGGCTGAAAGAGGCTTTTGATTCATTTTGATGTCTAACTCCACCAGCTCATGTCTGAATGGAAATTAAGAGCCCCAGCCCTGAAGCCTCTTCTTCTCTGACTCATGCAGGTTGGAATATTCCATATGAATTCAATGAATCCGATCTGAGAATTAGTATGAGGCAGATCCAGATGTTTCTGAATGACTACAAGGAGGTGCCATTTGATGCTCTGACCTACCTGACAGGTATTTATGTGAGGAGGCTTTGCAGCTGTGCACCTCCCTGTCCACCCTTCTGTTCCTTTGCTCTCATCTCCATTCATTGATTCACTCATTCATCCTTTCAGCAGACTCTGAGCTCTTACTAAAGCTGTTAACATGATACATATTGTTTTTTTAAAAAAGAAAGAAAAGAAAAAAGCACTGACCAGTGTGGCTCAGTTGGTTGAGGATCATCTTGCAAAGCAAAACGTCACCAGTTCAGTTCCAAGTCAGAACACGTGCCTGGGTTGTGGGTTTGGTCCTCTGTCAGGGCACATACTAGAAGCAACCAATCAATGTTTCTCTTTCACATCAATGTTTCTCTCCCTCTCTTTCTCCTTCCCTTCTCCTCTCTCTAAAAAAATTAATAAAATCTTAAATAAAAAAAGAAAATTAAGATATAATTCCTACCCTCAAATGGTTCACAGAGAGAAAAATATTTTTTAAATGACAACACAGTGATGAGTTCAACAAGAGAAACACTTATAAAGGAGAAAGGCCACCCAGTGATTATGTCTCATTTATGGGGCAGGAAATAATCGCAGAAAACCTCCTAAAGGCATAAAGATAGATTTTTCAGGGATGAGTAGGAGTTTTATAAGTGAAGAAGAAAGGGGTATAGTCAGTGGGATGAGGAAAGAGTATCCCCAGCGGGTCCCTGACATAAAAACTTGCTGTTTTGTGTTAAAGAAATGCAATCAACACAATCCAACCAGCAACCTTTCATTAGTCACCTAGTATATAATATGGAAGAATGTAGATATATAAAAGTTTGTTTTATCCTCAAGAATAAAATAGTGATGTGCTAAATGAATGGAATGCCATGGCCAAAAGTCAAATGCAGCTCAATGGGAAGAGTCTACATCTTTAACACCACAGACAAATTTCTTCCTCAGCTCCCTAGGTTAAGCAGTTTGAATCCTTTCCCCAGTTATATGGCAGGCACTTTATCCACACTGTTGACACAGAAATGTACAAACCTGTAGAGGCCTGTAGATTCTTTTACAAATATTTATTTGGGCCAAAGAGAATATGCCTGGAAGCAAGATCTCAACAGACTGAGAAAAATGCTTTCTAGAAGGACACTTTGCAGCTTCTTTTATGCATTTGAAATTAAGGAGAGAATGAAAGGAAGATTACATGGAGGTGGGAGAAAGCAAGGTGAGAATCAGATTACAAAATAGTTAAGATTATGTGCTGTCTTGAGGGTGGTTTCCTTTGAGGGGTCTGAAAAGAAGCATTTCAACATGTGCTAACCTAGATGCACAGAAACAATGGACAAGACTTGCTTAGGGCAAAGATAAAACTTTTTTCTGAAGAAGTTACATGCCTGGGGTATGACTACAAGCCATGACCTGCCCAGTTTGGAATTTATTATAAGATCATCTGTGAGGTTGCATCCTGTAGAACCCTTTCTCTGTCCACAGCAGATAAGCACATTAAGTCTCACAGCAATCTATGAGCTCCATGTTAACTCATTTCACAACTGATGAGACTGAGGCTGAAGAGCAGTGGTTCTCTACTGTGGGCGATTTTTTCACCCAGGGGACATTTGGCAATGTCTGGAGACATTTTGGGGTTGTCACAACCAAATGGGAGTGCTATAGGGTGGATGCCAAGGATGCTGCTAGGCATCCTACAATGCACAGGACAATCCCACATCACAGAACTCTTCAGTCCCACATGTTAATGGTGCTAAGGCTGAGAAGTCCTGCTTTCAAGTGATTAAGTTCATGTGCAGAAAGTCAGACAGACCTTCACAGTGTCCCATGACACAAAACCCCAAGGTGTAACCAAACACAGGTTTGGCTGCCTTTGGCAATGGAAGCCAAAATCGTGAGATAGGTGCTGATACAAAGGAAAGTGGGGTTTTTTGTTTGTTTTGTTTTTTGTTTTACTTTTTCCTTTAATCCTCACCCAAAGATGTGTCTAGCAATTTTTGAGAAAGGAAAAAAGAAACATCAATGAGTCAATCAGCCACCTCCCTTATGCACCACAGCTGGGGATCGAGCTTCCAATCCAGGCATGTGCCCTAACCAGGGATTGAACCTGCAACCTTTTGGTGCACAGGATGATACTCCAAACAACTGAGCCACCCAGCCAGGGCAAGGAGATTGGTTTATTCAGATATCAGCAATCTGAGAAGATGGGGGACTCTTGTCCCAAAACCCATCTTTTTTTTTTTCCATCTTAACATCTCAGTGCAGGCAGAGGTCTTTGTAAGGGAGAGGAAAAGCAGAACAAAAAAATCAAGGGAGGTGGCTGAAGTTCTCTATGTGCCGACGAGCATAGTCCATTCCCATAAGGACCTTGAAACTGGTCAAGTAGTCATCAGGTATGCATCATCCTGGTCTTTATCATC
Source organism: Anoura caudifer (assembly GCA_004027475.1). Classification (NCBI taxonomy): domain Eukaryota; kingdom Metazoa; phylum Chordata; class Mammalia; order Chiroptera; family Phyllostomidae; genus Anoura; species Anoura caudifer. The sequence continues at coordinate 12,938 of PVKU01014118.1, forward strand.
CTGGTTTTATGGTTGAAGGTCAGAAAATCTCCCAGAGCTGGGTTGACTGGAAGTTGGACTTTGTACCTTTCGAAGTTAGTTCCTAGTTATACATATGTGCTGTTTATCTACAAGCTACGTATTCATCATAGTCAGCACTTACAGAAAAAATGTCAAAAGAATGGTGATGTGGGTTACAATCTCCCACTGTTACAAAGTGAAACACACAGCATAAGTCCCATGGATATTAGTTTGTTGAAGATCTCCAGAAACACCACAAGGCTCCTCTGCAGACTGAAGAATGAATGCATGATTGCCCTGGCATATGGTCCTGGTACTGAACTGCTTGCGGCTCAGAAACCAACCTGCCCCAGATATGCCAGCTGGCTTGAGGATTAGTGACTTTGCAACTGTACGGTCAGCATAGACTAGTTAGGTTGAAGTAACAAACAATATCCAATCTCAAGGGTGTGAGACATCAAATGTCCATTTTGTATCCAATCAACGTGGTCAACAAGAATGGGCATTTGATTATATCAATAGAATTGTTGGCAAAGGCTTACAAACTTTTGATGCCACCCTCTCAATATATACTTGTGTGGTCACTGACACAGAGAGAGCACTGAAGAGCTCACACAAGGAATTAAATGTGCTAAAACTTGTCACCTGGCCCCACCCTACTGCAAGGAGCACAGGGAAGTGTAAACTTCCTATGTGCCTGAAGAGAATTGTTAGAGATGGTCATTGGAGTTCTGCACTGGCACACACCAAAGAGACAGGCCTCCTTTGGAAAGTGGTTGTCAGATTAGATGGGTGGAAGTCAATATACTCTTAACCTGTACTCTACCCCCAGCCCTGCAGCAGGAACAGTGAGAATTTAAAAGAGATACAAGGCAGATCCTAGCCCCTGTAGGAACTTGTGCTCTTGCTTCAGAGAGTAGACATAGAAGTTGCTACAAAAGAATGCTACTTCCTTCATAAACGCAAAACTTGGAATCTGTGGTAGTATCCTCTGAAGGAAAACTTGCTGAAGGTCACTGTACCTTCCACCAAAACTCTGTTCTTGAGATTTATGTTTGCTTGTGTCTCTCCTGGGTGCCTGGTAGCACTGTCACACTGACTTTAGAGTACAAATCACTCTCCTGTTATATTGTAGTTCTAGTTCTGTGATAAATCTCTTTGCAGCTGGGACAAGACACTTAATGTTTAAACTAAACTGTGCTAAAGGTCTGAGAAGTCAACGTAGGGAGCTTCAAACATCTAGATGGTCTACCTGTTTGTTTGTTTGTAGACCTGCCCCTTCCTAGAATTGTTGGAACTGGAAATGAGCCCACCCTTCAGGAGAGCCCTGTACACACACACACACACACACACACACACACACACACACACACACCCCTCTGTTTCCTCCTTGGTAGTGTGTTATCTACAACTACCAAATACCAGGTGATACCACATACTGTGGAATCTGGACCACTAGAAAATGTTACAGGGTTGGCAAGGTGCATTTGACATTCCCTTCAAAGAATTACCTAACTATTCTTGTTGAAATATGAGTATAGAAACCTGAGTCTCAGGGAATGATGTTAATGATGGAGGTGGAATGGGGAAATCATTTCCCAGAGCAGTATAAGTAGGATAATCTCACCTTTCTAGAAAATACTCATATGTGTTTGTAATAGTTATAATTAACTGAATGCTTTCTGTGTGCTGAGATTTGTGCTAAATGTTTCATAAGCATATTAACCACAGCCTTGTAAGATGGGCACTGTAGTTATCTCTACTTCTTGACAGATGAGAAACTGCAGAGGCTGAAATTATCTAGAAGTGGCAGAACTGGAATCCAGGAATGTCATATGCCAAAGTTCCTGACTTCAATCACATTTCTGTAATGTCTTTCACATACATGTACACACATGCATATGCATGCACACACACACATCTGGAAGATGCCTATATGCTAATAGTTACCTTTGGTGGAATTATTGATGATTGTATTACTTTTCTTTTGGATTATCTTTGTTTTCTAATTTCTAATGTTTTTAATGTGCATGGATTATTTTTGTAGCAACCATAATACCAAATAGGCCTGTTCTCATTCCAGGCTGGGCATGGTTTCAGCAACCCTGGATCTCAGTAGAACTCCTTGCCTCAAAGAATCCTCTATCTTAGGTTAATGGCCGAGTCCATTATGACCTTCACTGGACTCAACTTCTTCCTCTGCTGATTGTCTCCAGGAGAGTGTAATTATGGAGGCAGAGTGACTGATGATAAAGACAGGCGTCTCCTGCTATCCCTTCTGTCCACTTTCTACTGTAAGGACATCGAGCAGGACCATTACTGTGTCGCTCCTGGAGACACTTACTACATTCCTCCCCATGGCTCCTACCAGGTGAGGAACAGTGGAGGGAGAGGCCCTTCTGTGTCCCAGGGGAGCTCAGCAGTCTCCATGTGGCTAGGGGATGAGGTGCAGCCAATGAGGGTCCAGGGGGAGCCTTGAGCTTCCTGATTTGGTTCCATAGTTATTTCCAATATTCCAAAAAGTCTATGAAAGAGACATAATCACTGTGTAATGAACACTGGGTATTTGGTCGACAAAGTCTTTCAAAATAGTTTTTTTCTGGGGGGTAAGAAGGGACTTAAGATGAAGCCTTGGAAGTGAAAAGGCTGGAAATTGCTAATTGAAAAAAAAAAAAGTTCAGAAGGTGGCCAAAGGGTAGGGACCAAAAAACTGGATGGGAGAATTAGGAAAGAAGAAAACAAGAACTCCGAAGGAAGGACTAAAAGGAGCTTCTTTTATTAAGCCCCTGTTATACATCAAGGCCTTATTCCTTTTTTTAAAGGCCTTATTCCTTTATAACTTTATTTGTCTTCCCATTGACAGATAAGGAAACTTGTGTTTCAGATGACTAGCTCAATGTCACAGTTTGTGTTGGGGCTGGATCCAAACCTGGTTCTGACTCCAAATCCTACAAATGAGGAAGAGCTTAGGTTGTGTTCACCTTGCGTGCGTGTGTGTGTGTGTGTGTGTGTGTGTGTGTGTGTCCCATGTTCCCACTCTGGTGTGAATTCCTTTCCTGGGTTGGATCTGAGCAAGCCCTAAGTGATCTGTGGGACCACAGGGTACTTAAGTGTATGTCAACTGAATGTATTCCTTCCAGTCCTATATTGAATATCTCAGGAACCTCCCCATCACATCACCCCCAGAAGTGTTTGGCCTCCACGAGAATGCCGACATCACCAAGGACAACCAGGAGACCAATCAGCTGTTCCAGGGGGTGCTGCTGACTCTCCCCAGACAGGCAGGAGGGAGTGGCAAGTCCTCTCAGGTAACCTGGCTTGAGTTCAATTTCCCAGGAAGTTTTCATGGGGGGATGAGGCATGAGACTGTGGGTGACGAGCAAGAAGGCAGAAAAGTGGAGGCCTGGCAGTCCCTGGAGGGAGGGCATAGATGTGCTGGTTGTACTGTTGAGGGTCCTCACACAGAGAGCAGAAAGAGCACAAGTGTTTCCAGAATGTGAGCCATTCCTGCATAATTTATGACTTGTTGCTTTACCCACATATTATTTATACTCCCTTTACATATTTTAAAACCAACTCTACTTGGCTTAAAATCATTTATTTAAAAAATTACACATCAGTACCATTAATGGAAACCCAGTCCCATTTCCATAAAGTCATGACAGCAACAAAGAAAAAAAAGAAAGTTAAACACTTACTAGGCTCTTTCCAGATGCTGCTGCTGAGGCCTTGCTGGCTGGCCTCTTGTGAAAGGGGAGAAACAGCAAGTGTTACAGGGTGTTTAGCTAGCACTGGCCTGAGACTTTCTCAAGGGGAATGAAAAGAGAAAGGTGGCCAAAACTGGAAAGAAGGTGACTTCCACACCATGTAATTCAATATGATTTGCTTTATATCCTGGCAGCACCTGGAATCACTTTTGGGGCATCTCATGGTCAGTTTGCCATCCTCAGTGTACAAATGAGGGTAAAGCGAACGCTGTGAGAGGACGTGACTTGTTTCAAGGCATCCATATACTCAAAAGCAGAGCCAGACACAGAACCACCAGCTGGTGACTCCACCACACCTTCCTCTCTCCCACCCTCCCCTTCCCTTCTCCACCTCCCAAGCTCTGCCATGTCAACCCTTCAGCTGCAGATTTTGCATATTTGGTTTCTTGATTGGCTCATAGTGCTAGAAGTAGAAATAGCTCTGAAGGAAAACTAGCTTGGCTAGGGTGTCTCAATTTAGGGGTGGAAACTCCCTTCACAGCGGGAAGTGGGAAAGGAGTGTACATTCCAGCCTTGCAGAGCCCACACCCAGGTCCTGCTCATCCTCGTTCCTCTGGGCCTGTCCCTCCATAGTTGGCAAAGCCACTGCCCTGAGCTGTTCTTGTTTATTGCTGAGGAATGGCCTACTGCCTTCCCAGGTGTACTTGTTTAAAACTGTCACTGAGCAAGAGTCCCATCTGTATCAGGAGTTAGTCTCAGAGACCAGCTATGAGAGCTGTGGGAGATTCTCACCCAGGGATGATTTAGAAGCAAGAGGAGTTCTGCAGTGTTCTGGGCTGCCCTGAGGCAACCTAGCTGAGGCCAACCAGCTATTCCTGGCCTGGCCCTCACACCCTTGCTCCATTTACTTTCTGGGCCAAAAGGGGCTATCTTCCCCCAAGGTTGGGGCAAGGTGGTTGTCCAAGACCCCTCCCCCCTCTTCACCAGCAGAATTGGTTTCTGTAGGAACATTCCCAGGAAGGTCCAACAGACTATGTTTATAATGACAAATGCAGACTGCTTCAAGTTTACCCAAAGTCACAGACCACAGACTTACTTCTTATTGACTTCTCTGTACTTTAAGGAAGTGATTGAGGAGCTGACCCAGGATATACTTTCCAAACTTCCCAAAGACTTTGACTTGGACATGGTCATGAAATTGTACCCTGTGGTCTATGAGGAATCCATGAACACTGTCCTGAGGCAGGAGCTCATCAGATTCAACAGGTAGGCCAGATGGGCTTACTTGGAGTGTGAGGGGTGGGATCTAATTAGCAGTAACCTAGTTGAACACTGGATAAGGGTTTGCTATGTGGAGGAAGTGGTTTTCCCTACCCACAGAAAGGGCTATAAATAGGACCATACCAACAGGTATTGGCCAGGATAAATCATTCCATTTATTCATTCTCTCCAACTCATTTATTCATGTGATATCTATAAAGTCAGGTTAAAACTAATACCAAGCACAAGTAACAGGAATCATTGCAGCCACTTTCATCAAGCCTTTGCAGATGTTTGCATCCAGCCGCTGAGCAGTCTTTTGAAACATGCAGTTAGTAATTCCTCTATCACCATTTTACAGATGAGAAAATTGAGACAGACCCAGAAAGATTAAGAAACTACCGTAAGGCCACAAAATCATTCAGTAGAAAAACTGAATTTGAACCCAGGCTGTCTGATCCCAGAGCCCATGCACTTAGCCAATATGTGAAATCAGGGTATATGGAGCAAGAGGAGGGGAGAAGTTCATCCCACTGCCTGTTCCACAGGTAGGGAAGGGGTATTATGGGTAGGCCATGGGGCTCCCTCCTCACTTCTCCAGTCACTGTATGTATAGCATTGAGCTTTGTGGGATTATCTTTTTCTTTTGGTTCAATAAAATAAAAATATCCACATTTTATTTACCAGGTGAAAAGTATTTTTGAGTCACCACAGCAAGTGGATGATTGATAAGCCACCTAACAAGAATAACACTTTATGCAGCAACTCAGATTACCCTGAGTTATCAGTGACATAAAATTAAAAACCAGTTTAGTCCTAGGTGCAGATTGGGGGAGAATGTAGCCAATTTGTCAATTTGTAGAAACATCTTGGTGATGTCTGTGGGATTGTCTTGATTGACTTAGTCAACACTGAAAGGGCCCCAAGACCATCTAGGCCAGATCAGGAAACTCATTGCTTCTGCCTCCAAGGTCCTTACTGCTCCAGACTTTCCATGTGTTGCTTTCTTCATTTGCCTCATTAATCATTGCTCAGCTTTAGGGACAGCTCTGACTGTGAAGGACTAGGTAACTAGAAGAATGTCATCTAAGAGTTTCTTGGCTTTCCAAGTCTTAGGGTTCCTCTCAGTAGGCAGTTGGCTATATGGGGGACCAAGCAAAGTACAGAGTGTGAGCCTAGGATGATGCACCACTGTGGTGAGTCAGATAATTTGGCACATACATCCAGACACCAGGCCTAATGGTTTTACAGTCCCTGCTGAGGTCACTGGAGCTCATCCTTGCTGGTTGCAGGGACTTTCATAATCTTGTCCAGTGGCCATTGTAATATAAGCAAACAGTGTAATTGCAATCTTATTTTCCAGTGATCGTCAGGATTAATCATATCGGGCAATACTCTTAACATTCCTTTCCACTACCTGTTTGGCCTGTTCACCCAGTGGTATAAGAAGCCCTGTATGACTAGGTGACAGTTTAGTGTCCAATTCAGAGGGACCATTATACCATTATTGTCTTCCTTGAAACTAGCAGAGTTCCTACTTGCAAGAATAGAAAGAAAACTTTAGCAAGTAGGTCTTTAGGTTTTAGTTTTTAGAGGACTGTGCTGTGATGCCCATGGCTCCTCAGCTAAGCTCATGCACCAAATGCTTAAACCTTAAAGCCTTCATAATATGAATGTTTAGTGGTTGCACATCCACAATTTCTGTTTTGCATTTGACCATTTTCATGTCCATTTGGCTGGGATTTCATAAATCCTTAGAGATGACAAACTCTCTCTGCAGCAGGCTCTTTGGCACTCTCAGGTGTGCTCCTGCTGGGCTGGGCCAAGCCTTTCAGAGAGGACAGAGAGAGACAGGTGAGCTTGTCAGCTGCCATCGCCCAGGTGGCCCGTCAGCTGCCTTTTCTTGGATATGTATGACTCATAGTCAGTCTATTAAAATGAACAAGTTGGATCAAAATGGCAATTTAGATCAGAACCCTTAAAAGTGCATTATCCTTTAACCTAAAATTTCCCTTTTTAGCAGAAAAATCATTACACATTTACACAAAGACTGATATGGGTGGATATTCCTAACAATGTTGTTTACAGTGACAACAATCTAGAAATAATGTTTCAGCAATAGGGTAATAAATAAAACTGAACACCTTGCACTTAATAAAAAGTTTAATTTAAATCTATTGAATTGGGGAGAAGATCCCTATATGCTAAGAAAGAAAAACAGATTACAAAAAAAGTAATACCATATGATCCCATTAAAAATAATTTGTTTCCATGAAGAAAAATCTGGAAACATATATGTACATCAAAGTTATCTTTAGGTGCTGGGATAATGGGTGATTTAATTTTTCCTCAGTTCTATAAATTTCGGCCTGAATGCACATTAATCGTCTGACCTGCTGAAGGAGGGAAAAGTATAAGGAGACTAAGGGTCAGTATCCTCAGGTAGAATGAGCCCACTGGAGAGGTGAGCTGAGTGGCTCCTTTGTTCTTACAGGTTGACCAAAGTGGTTCGTAGAAGTCTCATCAATCTTGGCCGAGCCATCAAAGGGCAGGTCCTGATGTCCTCAGAGCTGGAGGACGTCTTCAATAGCATGCTTGTGGGTAAAGTGCCATCCATGTGGATGGCCAAGTCCTACCCATCGCTGAAGCCCCTGGGGGGCTATGTGGCTGACATGCTGGCCCGCCTGGCCTTCTTCCAGGTACATGGGAATCAGGATAACTGGGCACCTGGCATGCTCATTCAGGTGGAGAGGTCATTCTGAAATGACAGACTAGAGGCAGAGGAAGTAGATGAGGCAACCATGCAGCATCCGAGATTGAGTTCCTACTGGAAACAGTCTTTCCAGAGTTGAGGGCAGGAGGGAGTTCAAAGTTCTTGGAAAGATTGTAGCCTATGGATGTAAGAGTAGAAAATACTATAAATGTCACAAACTAGTGGCTCATGGGCCAGATTTGGCTAAAAGATATGTTTTGTTTGGCTGCCTGGTAATTTAAAATTTTTCAGCTAGTATGTAAACATTGGATTATTACACATAAATATCAAGATGCTTGTCCTGCCAAAAAAAAAAAAGATCTGAAACATTACTGCATTCTTGTATGGCAATTGTTGCTGCAGGAGTGGCTGTTACTCAGTCCTGGACACCAGCTTGCCCAGAGTTTTTCTTCAAGTAGAAACATAATTCTTTGTACCTTCATTTCAAAAGTGGGAAAACAGAGGCTAAACTGAGAGGCTCTGTTTCAAGGAAAAAGAGAAAAAACATTGCTTAATGGGACTTATTTACATTATCTGCCTTTGAACTATCTTTGATTTATTTTTGTTGACTGTGAATTATTTCTATGGCCCTCCAGAACTGGATTGACAATGGACCCCCTGTGGTCTTTTGGATCTCCGGATTCTACTTCACACAGTCTTTTTTAACGGGTGTCTCTCAGAATTATGCCCGGAAATACACCATCCCCATCGACCACATTGGATTTGAGTTTGAGGTAGGTGTGCTTTGGGTAAGGTCAACACAAGGGATCAAGCAGAAAAGCCAATGTTGCCCATTTCCTTATTAGTCTAAACATTTGGATGTGTTAAGGCACAATAACTTCTGAGATGGTACAACTGAAATGTTTAGCATGACTTAAGTTAGTTCCAAAAGTTATTCTTGACAGAGGATTCCCAAGGCTTTGTCTCTGTATATAAAAAGATTCTTTCCAGAAGAAAAATCAGCCACCATTATACCAAGAAAAATGAAAGCATTCTTCCATGCTATTTAACATGGTGGACTCTTCATTTGGAAAGATGTTAATGGTGTTTGGTGGTCCTTTACTTGGAGTAAAGTTAAAGGAATAGCCAATAGTCAAGTATCACTCTGTGCATACTACATCGAGTGAACAGAGCAAGATAGACTGTAATAGAGCACTGTAAAAATTAAAATCTGTGGAAAGGTCCTTTGTGATCCAGTCCAGAGGTCACAAACTGGTTGCCCTAGGTCTCAATTTAGTTTATGAATAAACTTAACTTGGTGGACCTCTGAAGACAATGTTAAGCCAAAATTAATGCAGTAAAAAAAATCATGATAACTGGGGTAAACATTGGAAAAAAACATAAAATCATATATTTTTTGTTGTTGAAATGATTGTATACTTAGAAATCCTAGAAGAATGTGTAAGGTGACTGGTTAAATTTACAAAAATCAATAGCCTCTTCCTATTCTATTGATAAGTTCTTAGAAATAAGAAAAACATTCCATTCACAATAAAAAAAGATTAGAAAATTTGAGTGATTTTAAAATGGAGTTTATGCTCTCTGGTTCACCATAATCCCCACCAATCCCCATTCCTGTACACCTAGATTATTTTCTGCACTTACCTGAAGAAATTTGAGTTTTTTACTAACTCTGAATCTAAATTGTGGTGGCTGGAACTAGCTCCTACCAACTCACCAGAGCCAGCTGGAGCTGATTGTTAAATAGCTGATAGCCTGAAATTGACTGTGGTAGGAGTCTGCACACTACAGAAATGGACAAAAACTACACAAAAAGGCTTTATTTCTGCATCCAGATAACTGTTTTACTAGTATGTGTATGAATTTAACCCCTCACTTTATAGATCCAGGTTCAGAAATGGGAAGGATTGTGCAAGGTCACTAAGCTAGTTGCAATGAGTTAATGTGGCCTCCTGACTTCTAGTTCAGTGCATTCTCTGCCTGCCATATAGAAATATCACCTAGAAACCTCACCTGGCCCATGTATGGTAGGCAGGAATATTATCATAGAAGCCCCCATGACATAGAAGTGTCTTGGGAGGTGTATCCTGGGAAAGACAGACATTGCAGCCAGGCTGCACTTTTCCAGACTCTTAAAAGGTGGAAAATGGCAGGTCACGAAACTCACAGCTTCCTCTCTTTCAGGTAACCACACAAGAAACCATCATGGAGAGTAACCCAGAAGATGGGGCTTACATAAAAGGACTCTTCTTAGAAGGAGCTCGTTGGGACAGGAAAAGGATGCAGATTGAGGAATCTCTCCCTAAAATCCTCTATGACCCATTGCCCATTATTTGGCTGAAACCAGGGGAAAGTGCAATGTTTCTCCATCAGAACATTTATGTGTGTCCAGTCTATAAAACAAGCGCCCGGAGAGGCATCCTCTCCACCACAGGCCACTCTACCAACTACGTCCTGTCCATTGAACTTCCCACAGACAGGCCCCAGAAGCACTGGATAAACCGAGGGGTAGCCTCTTTATGCCAGCTGGATAACTGATGGCATCTCTCTCAACATGGAAAATAAAAGGCATTTCATTCTTGATTACTAAGTCTCCTTTCTTGAGACTGACATGGTATGATGATAGTGATGATGATGAGGTATTAACAGAACACTTGCTGTGAGCAAGGTATTTCAGAGTAGCCCCATAGTTTTGTTTTTTTTTTTAAATCCTTACCCAAGGTCATTTTTTCCCATTGCTTTTAGAGAGAAAGGGGAGAAACACTGATGTGAATAATATCAATTGGTTGCCTCCTGTACACACCTGGACCAGGGATTGTATGCACCCAAACCAGGTTAGAAACTACAACCTAGGTATGTGCCCTAACTGGGACTCAAACCCAATATGGGACAAGGCTCCAACCACTGAGCAACTCACTCACTCATGTAGCTCTTTGGTTCTAAGTATGTATTTATTTATTTGTTTTCAGGACATTCTTCCATTGATGGGTTCATAACTGAGCAAGACATAAGGCTGTTTAAGAGTCTTAATGTGTATGCCTGTTTTACTTCTTCACTAGAAGAAATGTCCTGACTCAGAGTCATTGATTTCTTCTGCATGTGGGAAGCTTCTAAGAAACAAACGTATTTTGAAACCTCATTTCTTCATGGGAACACAGTGCCAATCAAAATCTGATTTCAGGACTCAAAATTAGGAAATCAGCAAACCAGCTAAGTGATGCCAGAGAAAAAGTGCCTATGGGGAGTTTTGATCTGACCAGGGGCAATCAAGATACCAGAGGAGCCAGTCTCCTTCTGTTCAAAGTAGAGAGGTTAGCTTCCCTGCCCAGAAACACAACTTTTTCCCATGGGGGAAAATACCAGAATGGATAGACAGCTGGAACTGCCTTATCATTCCAAGTGAGACTGTTAGTCATGAGATGGAAAGATGGTTGGGATCCCAAATCCCTGAATCTTCAACTGGTTTGGGTAAGTCACATTGCAAGCTGCAAGGCACTGAGGGGGTTGCTAAGACAACTGAATTTAAATTTTTAATTAGTTATCTAACTGATTCTCCAGCAACAAAAGCTGAGGGAGGCAGGGGCTGGCCATTTCATTCATCAGGGGTCAAGGGACAGAATGTTTCTGTTCAAAAGATTAAATTTTTGTAATTACAAATTTTCCTCCACTTTGAAAAGAAAGATTGCCACAAGTTTGAGGTCCAATGTGATTTATTAAAATCTCTCCCTGGAAAAGAGCAGTATGTTCTTCAGAAGTCCTAGTGAGTCAGAGGCTAGAGTCCTGGGACAGAGAAGGCCAGAGGTCAGCTCGGTGAGAAGCTGTCAGCCCTGCCTACAAATAGCTCAGCAGATGAAATCAGAAACCTTGTCACCACACTACTCCTTGCTCTTTAAAATCTAGTTTTTAGTCCTTGTCAGTGTTGGGAGGAAAGTACATGGAGAGAAGGGATATAGGAAGATAGGCTCTACCTTGAGACTAGACAGTGGAGTCCTGGCCGGTGTAGCTCAGTGGATTGAGCATGGTCTTGTGAGCCAAAGGGTTGCTGGTTCGATTCTCTGTCAGGGCTGTGGGCCAGATCCCCAGTGGGGAGCATGTGAGAGGCAACCACACATTGATGTTTCTCTCCCTTTTTCCTTTCCTTCCCCTCTCTAAAAATAAATAAAATCTTTTAAAAATAAATTTTAAAAGACCAAAT
>PVKU01014119.1:0-24855 GCA_004027475.1 Anoura caudifer
CACAAGTTAAATTCCAGGCAGTGGTGGCTACGTGGTTGGGGCTCCTGTCCCCAACCTGTCCCATACTCATAGAGTAGAGGCACTCCCTCAGTTGAAGAAGGTCAAGAATATTAGGGAATCGATTGTCCTCATTGCTGCTCACATTCCAGCCTACCTCTCAGTAGGGGAGAGGCAAGCCAAGAAAACCAGAGGTTACTATCCCCTCCTCCAGTGACCAGGCTCATAAAACAAGAGCGTTATTCAGAAAAATAGGCCACTGTCTGTGTTCCAACTCCAGAGAAGTGCCTCAGAGATTTTTGTCCAGGAAAAAGAACACTGTAAAAACAAAGAACTCCAAATCTTTTCCCAAAGAACTGACTTCATCTGATCAGGGAAATTCAAGCCTAAGGATGCTCTTGAACACAATGGGTGTGGGGTGTGGGAGGGTTGGGAAGAGTTGGTAAGCAATTGAGAGGACCTGTGTAGCTCAATGAAAGCAATAATTTTAACCATAGATGGGTCAGTTTACCAGAGGGAACAAAAGGAAGAACTTTAGCCAAGAAACACCTTCTTGGGTTTAGTACAAATATCAAAGATGGACCTCAAAACTACCCCTGAAAAAAGGGCCCAAATCAAATTGGATTAGACCATGGATAAGTTTGTTCACCCGGGCATTGTCAAAACCAGAGAGGCCATCAGCTAGCGATTAGTAGAATCTAATAGATGAGTGTGATACCAGCAGAGCAGATATCTTAAGCATTTTAAGATTGACATGAAAGACAAATACCATATGATCTCACCTTTAACAGGAACCTAATCAACAAAACAAACAAACAAGCATAATATAACCAAAGACACTGAAATTGAGAACAGACTGACAGTCACCAGAGGGGAAAGGGGAGGGAATTTCAGGGGAAAAGGGGAAGGGTTTAGAGCAACAAGTATAAAAGACACATGGACAAAAACTGGGGGGGGGGTGGAAATGGGAAGGAGCTGGGGAGGGCTGGGGCGGTGGGCTGGGATGGGATGGGAGTAGAAGACGGAAAACTGTACAAGAACAACAATTAAAAACCCACACAAAAAACAGGCCAATAAAATTTCATAGGAAAAAAAAGATTGACATGGGAAAGAGGAAGCCAAAGAAAACCCTGCTAAAATCGTGGTCAGCCCTGGTGATTGTGCACATGCCCAAGGCTGCATCTTCTGCTGCCAGGCTGAATGCTCCCATCACTGCTTCTGTCCAACACTGTACTTGACATGCTAGTTAAATTATCCAGGATATGACACAATACTATCCACATATTTTTACATGGAAAATATGAAGGAATCCACTCAAAACCACTAGAACCAATGAACTAGTATTAGAGCAATATACAAAAATCAACTGTATTTCTCTATAGTAACAACTATGTAAAAATAAAATTAAGGAAAGTGCAATTTATATTAGCATCAGAAGTAATAAAGTTCCCAAGAACGAACTTAATAAGGTCGTGTGAAATACATACTCTAAAAACTAAAAGGCATTGTGCAAATAAAAAAAACCCCAAAGAAATGTGAGATATCTCATACTTACAACACTTACAAAAGTGAATTCAAAATGGATAAATTCTGAGAATGTAAGAGATAAAATTATCAAATTCTCACTAGATAACATAGGTGTAGACTCTTGTGGTCTTGAAGGAGGCCATGGTTTCTTAGGTATGACACCCAAAGTGCAAGCAACCGAAGCTAAAGCAGATAAACTGAACTTTATCAAAATTACAGACATTTATACATCAAAGGTTATTATCAAGACAGTGAAAAGGTAACCGAAAGGATGGGAGAAAACATTTGCAAATCTCATATCTGATAAGAGATTAATATGCAGGTAAATTCTATCCATGCAATAAAATACTTTTTCTGTCAATTTAAAGCATTTGCCATACTGATATAGTCCACCGTGAATGAACCATGGAAGCTTTGTGTTAAGTGAAAGAAGCCAGTCTCAAAAGCAAAATGTTATATGATTCCTTTGTATACAATGTTCCAAATAGGAAAATCAATACAGATAGGAGGTAGATTAGTAATTGTTTCAGGCTGGCTGGCTTGAAGGGAAATGGCAAGCAACTACTAATGAGTTTAGGGATTCTTTTGGGGTGATAAAATATTGTGATATTGATTATAATTTTGGTTGTACAAACTATGAATATAATGAAGCCATTAAATTTTATACTGTACATGGATGAATTGTATAAGAAAGTTATATATAAATATATGTCACTCACACACACACATATCAAAGACACTGGTTTGCGAACCAGGAACCTTAAAGTCATGGTCATTAGTCATGGTAAAGAACAAGATGGTGTTCTTTAAAAAAATGTACACAGAGAAATGTAAACACTCAGCTGGGTGAAATGGACTATAACTGCTTTAAATGCAAGACTTGTTGGCTTACTTATTTTTGCATCACACATAGTGTCCGACATGAGAGTAAAGTGATCCAGAGCAGTGGTTTTCAACTGGGGATGACTTGACCCTCTAGGGTGCACTGGCCATATCTGGAAGCATTTTGGATGTGGGTATCATCCACTAGTGAGTAGAGGGGAAGGTGGTTGCTAAATATCCTGTAATGCACAAAATAGCCTCCCTAACAAAGAGTTACCCCACCAAAATATCAGTAATGCTGAGGTTCAGAAACCCTAATCTAGGGGAAAATTGCATGACAAAAATGATGAAAGGTAATAAAATGGGTTTTAGAAAGAGAAAATTAACATCTGGTTAGGAGTTAGACAATAATCATGGGGGGTTTAGAAAAGTCACTTATATTTTATAAAGTGGATTTGAGGAATGGGTATGGTCTTCACTGGCAGAGACAGGCTGCAGGGGGAAGTCTGTGCAGAAAAAGGGAACAGCAGACAGACAGATGTGCTGGGACAGAGAAACTTAGAGAATGCAAGGGTAACACAAGTGATCTGGAATTACCTGAAGCTAATTTGGACATGAGAATTTCTTAAAATATATTTTATCGATTATGCTATTTCCGTTGTCCCATTTTCCTCCCTTTATTCCCCTCTGCCCTGCATACCCCCTCTCATCTGCATTCCCCCCCTTTAGTTCATGCCCATGGGTCATACATATAAGTTCCTTGGCTTCTATATTTGCTATACTATTCTTAACCTCCCCTTGTTTATTTTGTACCTATGGTTTATGGTACTTATTCCTTGTACCTCTTCCCCCCTACACCCATCCTGTTCTTCCTCTGATAACCCTCCACGTGATCTCCATTTCTGTGATTCTGTTCCCGTTCTATTGTTTGCTTAGTTCATTTTTGTTTTTGTATTTTCTAGGTTCTGTTGTTAATAGTTGTGAGTTTGTTGTCATTTTACTGTTCATAGTTTTCATCTTCTTTTTCTTAGATAAGTCCCTTTAGCATTTCATATAATAAGGGCTTGGTGATGATGAACTCCTTGAACTTGACCTTATCTGGGAAGCAGTTTATCTGCCCTTCCATTCTAAATGATAGCTTTGCTGGATAGAGTAATCTTGGATGTAGGTCCTCACTTTTTAAACTTAAAATTATTTGATTGAAATAAGATTAAGATTATGAAAGCAATCATAAGTAGGGGAGTTTTAACATAACTCACTAGATAATGAGAAATTGCTAATGATTGTTTTGGTGTGGTTTTTTTTAACATTTTATTTTTTAGAGAGGTGAAGGTAAGAGAAAGAGAGGGAGAGATACATCAATGTGTGGTTGCCTCTCATGCTCCTCCTACTGGGGACCCGGCTTACAACCCAGGCATGTGCCCTAGACTGAAATCGAACTGGTGACTCTTTGGTTTGCAGGCCAACACTCAATCCACTGAAACATATCAGCCAGGGTGAGTTCCTGGTGTTTTGATAACATGATCAGAAATATATTTGGAGAAGAATATTTGGTAATTTCAATAGGATTTTGAAGTCTGTTGAGTTTAGGATAATTTAGGAGGCAATTTCATAGTGTAGAGGAAAAATATCATTGTGTTGTAGTGGGCCTTTACAAGAATAAACAACTTAAAAAGGTAAATTTGAGCTGCACACTGAAGATTCAAAGGTAAAAGCAAGGGCATTTGACAGCTTATTGAAAGACAGTGTCAGAGAGGAGAGTGAAAATCAATGTACACACAGCATAATTGATCATCAACAAAACCTCAATGTATCTTTTCTAGCATTATCCTGAATATGACCCAGCATTTTTGAATAAAGGAGATGTCAGAAGTTTTAAAGAACTTTGAAAAGCCCAAGTGATTGCTTTAGGGCTAAAGGTGGAAGGGTTTCCTGGGTTGAAATGGCGATCACAGCAATGGAACTAGTAGGAAAGAAATACTAGTACAGAAGGTAAGTGCTAAGGGAAGAGGTATTTAGTTCAGTCCACTGGGCTAGTTTAACTTACCCATGAGTCCCAAAATTCCAGTTGTTACAAGGAGAAAAAAAAAAACCCAGAAGATTCCAAGAATCACTACAGTGAGACACCAGGTAAATGGAACTGAAGATGCTGCTCAGAGAGTAAAAACAGAGATTGAGTAACTCAGCAAAGCAAAGGCTGAAATAAGGAACAGAGGTTAAAGCAAGACTTTCTAGAAATTCAAGTCCCTAACTCTTAAATGTCTTCAAACTTGGAATTATCAATTAAAAGGAATACTGACCAATTTGAAAAAAACAATGAATGGATGATTGGATGCCTGGGTTTTGCTCCTTATTCTGTCACTGTGTTTCTCTTGGGGAAGTCACTTATTCTGCCTTTACCAAAGAAGTCCCTGCATGAACTCAATGATTCACGAATAGAAAGTGGAATATTAGATATATAGATGGTTTTAAAACTGTGAATATGCTTCTAAAATATATCTGTATACATCACTTTTATTGATCCACCATTAGATGATTTTTCTTATTTTGGATGTATCATAAGCTTGCATACATGAAACGGTTTTCTTATGGATCTGCCCTTACTACTGTTCTTCATTTTTCATTTTTTAAAAAGATTTAATTCTTTTTTATTTTTAAAATGATCACACAATAAAAAGGAACTTTTTCAGCTATATTAGGATTAACCACAGCTGCTGCACGGAGGAAATTATAACCACAAACACATATCAAATAATGTTCATCAAATACTGCTTCTTGCAACTTTGTAGAATGAGTGACAGTGACATCAGGAGATTCACAATTGTTTCCAAACAAGTTGAAGAAAAATAATTTTCCTGCCTGACTTGCTCAGTTATGCACATGCGTACACAGCACCCTACTACATTAATGCCCTGGAATATACTAAACTTGGATATTTTATTTTCCTCTCTGCTTTTTCTGAAGCAGGATGGATATAAAATATGGTTTTAAAAACCTTGTGAAATGGGCAGACTAAATCAGTTCTTCGGAGCAGTGGCTTCTGCCCAATCTCACTTGCATTACACACGCACAGGCTACACAGTTAGAGGACATGTAAGTTAGGTCCTCTTCATAAACCTTACCTTTTCTTTTAGATGATTTATTTCTTGTTATCTTTGTCTGATTGGAGTTTGAAGTAGTGTTTTTCACTTCTGAGTAAATTGGTGGCCCTTTTATCTCTGGAAGTTAAAACAGAGATGTGGTTACTTATTTATATTCACATTATTTCTTACAAAGTCAGCTATTAAGATGTGTGAAGAGAGTTGACAGAATAAGATTTTTACCAAATTAAAAAAAAATCTATGGAATTGTTTTCTTCCTACTAGTTGAGGTTCATCAGGTACATCTTTCAAATGACAAAATCTTGAAAATAAGTTAGACATGTGTCATCTGCTAAATTATAATGAAAATCTTTAAAGAAATTATTTAACAAGGAACAGAAAATAATAACAGAATTTAATAAGGATTGGGAAAATACTCACTTTCTTTTGGCATGTGCTTTTTGGAAGGAAGATGTTTCAAATATATGTATATTGTATTCTTTTCATTCATCTGAAAAATTTTGATATACAATTCTAAAAGAGACAATTTGACAGTTTTTTTTTAACCTTAGTTTTCAGGTCCTGTCCTTTCTAGGCTGTGTGTATAATTAAAATCAGTATATTTATCTACTAATGAATGATTTACTTCTGCAATTTTTTCCAAGAAAGATTTTTGCCTTAGATTACCTTTTTCCCCTCCTTAAAATTATCAGTTACCATTTTTCTTTACATAATGGGGTATTGTCATTTTACCAGATATGCCTGGACTCTACTAATGTGGTCATTAATTTAATTTAAAAGGTTAACAATGCTATGATCAATGAAATATTTATGCTACATTTAAGAACAACAATTAAAATTAAAAAATAAAATCATCTCTACCCAGAAAATTCCAACAGAATTTTTATGAGTCAATTGTATTTTAGAAATATATGGTATCACATAATGGATTGTTAGAAAGTATCTCCTTCATGATCTCTCCTAATATTTTCTTTCTATTCATCTTTACTTTTTATTAATGACTCAAAGGCATTTGCTTCCTATAAATTGTAAGAGATTGTTGCCATCTCTTCCAACATGGTATTAAAAATGAACGTCCTACAATTCGGACACAAGTTGGTTAATCCGTACTCCTATGGGGTGAGTTGTTTTATGCCCACAAAACACAAAAGCATATGTTAAAAAGCAACTAATCCTGTTTGAAATAATAATTTTACTAGCAAAGTTAAAAATTTATTTAACTTGTTTCAACTATTTTAAATATTATTTAAATAATCAAACAAAGAAATTTACATGGAATAGAATTCTGATTACAGAAAAAAATGAAAAATGCTCACTAATTTCTCAGTGTACCATCAACTTAAACACTTTTTGCATATTTTTATTTCCTTGGCATAATGCTCCAGTTTTCTTCTGCAATATGTTTAAGCCTCTGTGTGCTCATAATCTTCACTTATGACATTTCATTTTTTCCCACAAGATAAGTTCTCATGGAAAACCTGCCTGTACAGAAATATATTTATAATGTTTTTAAAAATTTTTTTACCAAGTCTGGAATATATCAGAAATGTGGACCTATATCACATAAACTATCAAAATCTAGAGGAGGATGTGAACTAAAGGAATTTATTACTACAGAAACAAGTAAAATTAAAAATATATACATTATTTTATTACTCATATCCTGTCCCAATTAATATGACCATTTGCTCTATTAATGCATTTGATTAATACAATCAGTTATATTCAATGCTAAATCAAGAAAACTTTATAGGAGGTAATACACTTGCAAAGTTATTTTTAAACATGTATTGTTTCACTCCTTCGCCTGCAAGATTGAATGTGTTGATTATTTTAAAAAACAATCTATTCTCTGTGCTCTGTATAGGCAATCAAGTGGCAGTAATAACAGTGATACCCGCTGAGAGCCACAGCTATAGGTACAGTTGGCGATAACTGTGTCAGTGCGGTAGAGTTTTTGCTCCAGTGGAGTCTGGTCCAAATGGAAGGGGTGAGCCCTGCAGGTGGATGGACTGGATGGGCTTGTTCTGGAGAAGAAGGTGATTCTTCTGGGCTCCCTATGTTATCTGCCCTTGTTTCCCAAGAGCCTTCAGTACTGCTCAGCTACTCATGAAGACGTGAGAAAATAGCTCACATTTAAGTTTCAGGTTTTACTATCTGCATCCTTTATCACAGAGGCAAGCAGTTTCTTCTATCTTTTATTTTGTTTAACAGAGGAGATGAGTGGAAAAAATAATTTAAAGAGACATGCCTATTTTTCACAGAATACAAAGCATACTTAAAAAAAGACCACTATCATCACTTACAATGACCCACAGCAAATAGTAAGATTCTAAATATATTCTGTATAACAGAGGCTAATGTTTTGGGCTCTAAGTGGAAATTGTACTTAATGAGAAATTTACATTTATCTTGTTAACTGCTATAATATCTAAGTGAAAATACATTTACACTAATAGTCTCCTTACATTTACCTGAAGGAGAGTTTGAGTAATAAAGTCTCAAGGTCTTAAATTGTACTAGAGTGAGAGCCACTCAATCCCTGGTACTTTAAAAATACATCCAAATTCAATGGCTTTATTCTTTGAAACATTTTCCCATAACATAGTCTTTATACAGTATGTTTTTCAGTTTATTCCAGCATAAATGGAGTACATTTGTTAAAAACTTCAGGGTTTGATAATTTTTGCTTTCTTTCCCTTGTAGTTGTACTGCAGTTATATTATATTTTATATATATATATATATATATATATATATATATTTATGTGTGTTAGCTCCCTCCTTAGTAGTCTGATGTAGCATAGCCCATAGTGTACTGGGTAAGCAATGACAATTCAGTTGAAATATATGGATCCTAGTTCCGTAGAAAAAGATTGAAAGAGTTTTACCTGTTTTTAACATTTAATAATAAACACAGTAAAAGAACACATTTCAATTGTGGATTTAACTTATACAAAAAACATTTGGGAGTGGCACATTTGAAAAAAAAATTCATTGAGTTTTAGAATGGAGAAATGATTAATGGAAAACAGATTTTAATACAAAAGCAAGTCATTACAGAAATTATCAGACAGAATGTGTGTAATGAAAGGATAACCATATGTAACCTGTGAAAGAGGAGTATTTTCAACTCTGGATATATACTCTTTTTGGTTTTGTAATAGTCAACATCTCATTTTTGTTCTGTTCTCCTCAACTGCCATAGACTTCATCCAAACAGCCAGATGGCAAGCTCAACACTCAACAGGCCTGTACACCCCTGAGTTGCTCATCCAGAGTCAGTGCCTGGCCAGTGAAGGTGCTCCGGGGTGTTTGTAGAATGAATGAGTGGATGAATGAATGAATAGAGACAACAGCTGGACCAGAAATTCTCCCTGCCCCAGGACATGACCAGCATAAAAAATAACATCTATACATGTGTGCAGCTACTGTGTGGAAAGGCCTCCCGAACCCTCTAACATCGCTGTTCTATCTCATTTGGCAGTGGCATAAATCAAGCCTCCTGGAAATTAAGCAGCTGACCCAAGGTTTCCTGACTCCTAGGAGGCAGACCCAGTCTTAGAATCAATTCCATGGGACCCAGGGAGCCTAGGACCTGCACCCTGTAGCTGGACTGTTGCAATGCAAAAGGCAGAGAAGCGCCCCCCCGCCCCCTCCCCCAGTAACCCTGTTGCCAAACACTCTGTTGGTGGTACCTGCCTTTTAGCAATAGATGTCCAGGTTTCCAGTACTGGCCTGAAAGAAGCCAGTGCAACCACCAAGGCCTCAGGATTGCTTCGTGGGTGGAGGATTGTCCTACTGGGTTGATTGTCCCAGGGCAGCCATGTCTGTTGTTGTAGTTGCCATGTGATGAGTGCCTCCACGATTGGGTCAGGGCTGACGGTTGGCATCGCTCCCAGGACACCGTGGACAAGGGCTGATGGAGGGGAATGGGGGTGAAGGGAAGAGAGAGAGGAGTTCCGGTGCATACTGCCTCAGCCCTCCCTCACACCCTGGATGTGCAGGAAAAGAAAAGCCTAATATGGCTCAGGTAGCAGGGAGGCTCATTGTCCCTGCAGCCCCCTAAGGATTATGTGAGCCCTGAGTAATGGTGGCCCCCCAGATCCTTCTGCTGCCACCCCTTCATTGTGCTCCATCCTCCTTGGAGGAGCCCCGCACTGCCCCCCAGCACCCCTTTCCTTCAACTAGGCAGAGCCTTCCCAACTGGAGAGAGAGAGAGAAAGAGAAAGAAAGGAAAAACTGCATCCCAGGATGGCTTGTAAAAGACATTATTTGTGAGTATATATGGTAGGTTTATGCCTGAAATTTGGGCCAGAGGTCGGGGGGGACACAGCTGATCTTGGAACTGAAGAGAAGGGCTTATGTCAGGTAGGACGGATTTTGAGCAGGTGGCCTGCACAGGCAGCTGGCCACCCAACAGAGATGCCAGCATTTGTCCCCTGCAGCAGAAGTGATGATCCCTGGAGATAGTGAGAAGAAAGCTGCAGTATACAGGTCTCCATTGGGCTTTAATCCCCTGTCCCTGAGGGCTCTTCCCACCCCAAATCTATATACAGGTTCCCCAGACCCACTGCTACCGGTTTGGCCTTTGGAACAGCTCTCAATACGTCTCAATATGAAAGTTTCCTGTGCCCAGCTCAATTGTGACTGATGCTTAAGCCATAACTGATGGAGGACTGGGGTGAGGATAGGATGCTGTGTCCTCCGCAGACGGGGCACATCCAGCCCTCTGTCATGAGCAGAGGCATCAGTGTCCCCCTGTGCCAGCCAGGTGTTCTGTGGGCCAGGGTTGGAGGTTGTTTAAGTCTGCACAGGGCAGTGATGCCAGAGGACTGGTATTTGTGGAAACCAAAGGTGAACTGATTTTGACTTAAAGTCTATTTTGTCTGGTACAAGAACAGCCAGGCTTGCTCTCTTTCAATGTTCACTTGTGTGTAGTATCTCTTCTCATTCCTTCAGTTTGAATCTGTGTCTGTCCTTAAAGCAATGAGAGTCTCCAGTACCCAACATATACTTGGATCTTAGGGTTTTTAAAATCCAACCAGCCACTTTGTGTGTTTTGATTGGCAAGTTGAATCCATTTACTTTGAGTATTTTTTTTTTTAATGTATTAGGACCTACTAATGCCATACTATTGTTTTCTTGCTGTTTTGTAATTATCTTGTTCTTCTCTTGCTCTTGTTCTTTGCTAATTGGTGATTTTTCAGGGTCATATGCTCTGATTTCCCTCACTTTATCTTTCATGAATTTACTATAGTTTTTTTTTTACATTGTGGTTACCATGAGTATTACATAAATCTTCTTAGAAATGTAAGTCTATAGTGTGCTGAAACAACTCAACTTTGATCACATACAACACGTAATCCTTCTGCTCAATCCCTTTATACCCAACACTGCAATTTACTTCTTTTTATATTGTCTACTCATTAAAAATTATGGTTGTTTCAGTTAATTTTGTACTCTTGTCCATTAACATTTAAGTTAGAGTTAAGTAGTTAACATATCATTATATTATTTTACATAATTATTTTTCTAAGTCTGAGTGTATGTTTACATGTATTAGTGTATTGTATATTTTCATATGTTTTCATATCACTAATCTCTTTATTTCTGCTTGGACCGCTCTCAGCATTTGTTGCAACTCAGGGGTAGTGAGGATGAGCTCCCTTAGTTTTTGTTTGTATGAAAATGTCTTTATGTTTTCTTGATTTCTGAAGGACAATTGGTAATGGATTATATTTAGTTGCATTTTTTTTCCTTTCATCACTTTGAATATACATCATCCACACCTCTTCTGGCTTGCAAGGATTTTGCTGAAAAATTCACCAAATCCTAATGGGAGTTGCATCATGTCTTCCATCATGCTGTGCATTAAGTAGGTTGCTGATAGCCTCTTTTGTTTTTCTGAACGTGGTATTACAATTCAAGTTTGTGGTTTCTCCCTTGCCTTGAGACTCTTGCGCTGTTTTTAACGTGCACCCTGTCTTCCAGAGCACACATATGCCTCTGTCCTTGGAGTGCACACAGAGAGCCATGGGAGAATGTGGAGGAGGTTTGTGGGGCAGATTATATATTTGTAGGAGACCGTTCTGTGTGGTGTGGGCTCAGCTCCCACTCAGAGATGCACAGGACCCACATCCACGGATAGGTTCTCCTGTGGGAAATCAGGCTTGCAATGTGCTTAGGCCACTTTCAGTCTTGCTTTTATTAAAAGCTCCCTCACTCTTATTTGCAGCAAACATTTACTGCAAAATAACTTTCTAAAATCCATGCTAAACCTTCCAAGGACCAGTATAAATGGTTCAACCACTTTTGCCTTTTTATTTGCAAATATTCTTCTTCTGTGATGCGATTAGCGGCATTGGCTCCTTTGTTTTCTGTAAAAGGTAACCACCTCAAGTGAACCTGTGCTTAGTTAATGAGGACCTTCATGCTATGTGCCCAGTAAGACAATAAAAGCTCATTGAAGCTGTGGCTTTTGCTCCCCTTGAGAGAAAAGCCATGCTGTCCCTTTTCCTCCACCAGACTTGGTAGTCCCTGTGAATGTCTCATTTCATCCATAATGACGTGGACACCGAGGGATGGTGTCTGCATCAATATTGAGGGTGCCCATTGTTACACTGGGGCTGTGCAAATGTTATTTTCCATGTGGTTCATAAGAGGGCTTTGATGAATTAAAAAATGCATTCAGCAAAAACAACATATTTTTAATGATCTCTGAGAATCTTTTCCGGCTTTTTAAAAATCTTTTCCTTACATAGGTCATGAAACTCATTGGTTTAATACCCTGGAATCTGCTGTAGGAATTGAGTCCTTGGCAGCACTCCTATACGTGGAGAAGCCAGGTGTTCACTTACTGTTACGGCCTTTTTCCCACAAGAAAAAGGCCTCAAACCACAAACCAAGATTTCATTTTTATACTAAAATGTGCTGTTTGAGAGTAGGGGTAATTCTAGTACAGTCAAGTTGCTTTTGTTACCTTCTCCAAAGCATCTAAACTTTTTTTCTTTTCTCTACAGTGTACTAGAACCTTTCTTCAGAAACCTGGAGTTCCACAAAGGCTCCCTCATCTGTAGGTGACTGTCCACATTGGTATTCTCCAGGTGCTTCCAAACTGTGGCTGAGAGGGGCTAAAACTGGTCCACACGCTCCAGCAGGTTCCACATCCAGTACCAACATCTGTTTGCCAATTACTCAATGTTCTGTTTGACAAGACTCCTCTCGTCACCTGGTGTATGGTGCTGGATGCCACGACTGCTGCTTAGGGAATTTGTTTGTTAAGGGATGTTGAAATTTTGTAGTTTGGTGAGGGAGAAAATGAAGGACATCTGATGCCACTGTCATGCTGACAACACTTTTTGCATACTTTTTTTTAAATGGCAAGATTATAGAAATGCCAAAGATGTCAGTGGTTATTTGTAGTTAGACACAGGGTGAAGGGTAGCTTAAGAAAATTTCTTGTTTTGACAAAATAGTTCTATTTCTTGCTCGTGGTATAGGCTATATAACTATATAAATGTGGTAAAATTGCATAAAACTATATACTCAAGCACATACACAAATGAGTCCATGTAAAAATTAATGAAGGACTGAAGTCAGCGGTCCTTCATTAATATGGCTTAGTAGAAATCTCCAGGCCCTCATTTTCCCTATATAACCATTGAATATACAACAACATATCAATTGAAGTGGCTTTACAACAGCTGGAGTAATTGCAAGCAAAGTAGATTGTGAGACAAACATTATACAAGAGGCAATGATGGACATTCTACAATGCCATAAGTGTCAATTCGCTAAGAGAATACAATAATTATAAATATATCAGAACTCCTAATGTATGAGGCAATCATTAGCAAAAACTGAAGGGGAAAAAATAGACATACACACAATAATAGTAGGAGACTGATTCCTTTATCCATTATTAAATGTAAGGTATGGAAGTTCTTTCATAGATACAATAATTAAAAGAGGAATACTATGGAACTGGCTGAAGACAGAAGGCATGCAGGCCACGGGAATATTATATAGAGTTCAGAAATAAACCCTTTTATACAGGGCCAACTAATTTTCAACAAGTGTGCCAAGAGAATTCAATGGGGGAAAGGATAGTTTCTCAACAGACAGTCTGGAAAAATTGTATATTCACAAGCAAAGAGTGAATCTTAACCCTAATCTTGTACCATACACAAAAATTAACTCAAAATTGATGGGACCTAAATGTACGATATATTATAAAATCCTTGCAAGGAAACAGAAAAATCTTCATAACATGGGTTTTTGCAATTATTTTTTCAGATATGACACCAAAGCACAGACAAAATAGTTAAAATAAATAAACTGGACTACACCAATATTTAAAAAATCTCTGCATCAAAGACATAATCAACACAATGAAATGGTATTCTATAGAATGGAGAGGATGAAATGTCATGTATTTGATAAGGAGTAGTATCAAGAATATATGGAGAATTTTTACAACTCAGCAAAAACAACCAAAAAAAAAAAAAAAAAAAAAAAAAAAAAAAAAAAAAAAAAAAAAAAAAAAAAAAAAAAAAAAAAAAAAAAAAAAAAAAAAAAAAAAAAACCCAAACAAAAAACCCCAAATCTGATTATAAAATGAGAAGAGAACTGGAACAGGAACCTAATCAACAAAACAAACAAGCAAACAAAATATAACCAAAGACACTGAAATTGAGAACAGGCTGACAGTGACCAGAAGGGAGAGGGGAGGGAATTTCAGGGGAAAAGGATGAAGGGTTTGCAGGAACAAGTATAAAGGACACATGGACAATAACAAGAAGGGGATGGAAACCGAGGAGGGAGGTGGGAAGGACTGGGGTGTTGGGCTGGGGTGGGAGGAAAAGGCAGAAAACTGTACTTGAACAACAATAAACAAATAAAAAAACAATAATCATCACAAGGAAAAAACCATTTGCTTTTTTCTTTTTTTGTATCTGTATGTGGTGACGGATGCCACCAAAACTGACTGTAGTAATCATTTTCAGTATAAGTCAAATTATTCTATACACCTTAAACTTTCACAGTTCAGCATGTCAATTATAACTCAATAAGACTGGAAAAAAAGTAAAAAGTGAACAAACAAAACAAGAAACCCACAATGTAATGAGTGTTGGCAAGGATATGGAGAGTTCAGAACAATTGTGCACTGTTGATGGACCATATGGTGGTATAGCTGGTATGAAAAACAGTATGATGTTCCTCAAAATAATAAAAACAGAACTACCTTATGAGTCAGCAATTCCTTTATGGATACATCTCCACAGGATTCGAAGAACAGTCTTGAGTAGACGTTTGTACACCGTGTTCACAGCAACATTGAACACATTAGCCAAATTGGACACATTAGCCAAAAATTGGATACACTGATGAATGTGTAGGCAAAGAGGAGTGTGTAAATACAATGAATTATTATTCAGCCTTAAATAGGAAGGAAATTCTAACACATGTTATAATGTGGATAAAACTCAAGAACATTATGTTATGTGAAATATACCAGTCACAAACAGAGAAATAATATTATTTACCCACTTACATGAAGTATCTATAGTAGTCAAATTCAGAAAGAAGGAATGTAGAATGTTGGTTTCCAGCGACTTTGGGGAGGGGAAATGAGGAACTATCATTTAATGTGGGTATAGAGTTTCAGTCTTGCAAAATAAAGTTATGGAGATTTGTTGAGCAAGAATGTGAATATAGGGAACATTATAGAAAGATAGCAAATATAGGTAACTGTGTACTTAAAAGTAGCAAATATGATGAATTTAATGTTATGTGTAGTTGACCACAATTAAAAATTTTAAAAAGAGACAAAATTGGTGAAATCTAAATATGGTTCCAAGATGGTACCAATATCAATTTTCAGGTTTTTAAATTGAGGTACATCTACCTGTAAGTCATTTTACAAATGTTCAAAGCTACATAAGATATTACCTTTGTGGAAATTTTGGTGTAAGGATATATGTGATTTCTCTGTACTATTTTGCAAGTTTCTGTGTCTATAACTATTTCAAATCAAAAGTTAAAAAATTACACATACAACAAAAAACCACCAAAGAGTTGAATAATTGTTTGCATTATATGAAATGGAAATAATAAAAGAACTATATTCAATTTTTAAGTAACTTATTCAGTGGAATTAAAAAAGGCAACTTCAATGTACAAAATGATAATTATATGAACAGGCCATTGCACTTGTTGACAGAGATGTTTACTACAACATTATTGGTAGAGACAAATGAGAAACACTTCAGATGTCCCAGAGCAGAGAAATAGATGAGAGACCTGTCTTGTATGTCATACGATGGAATTCTGAACTGATATTTAAATGAAGTTCTCAATTCACTTGGCTTAATATGGGTAGAAGCTGGAAGACATATGGGTGAATAAAATTCCAGTGCAGAACACATAGAGTGGTGATGCCATTTGTGTATACTTCCACTTTGCTATTGTTCAGGAATATGTTATATATAAATCAGTACATAGTAGTATATATGTAGTCACAGAAAATATAAGAGTTGTCAGTATGTACTCAAATATAAAACCATGAACAAAGATAAGCATAAACTTCAAGATAAGAGTTGTACATGTAGAGGAAACTGAGTGGGTTTAGAAAGAAGTACAGTAATAATGTCCTTCCCAACTATATCTGGATATGAAGCAAATAGACAAAATATCAGTGTTTATTACATCTTAAAAATTAGTACCTGTGTCTGGTATAAGGCTCTTTAGAAATATTTAGCAATATTTCTAAAATATAATAAAATATAACTGTGATAGAACTGAAAAGGGAAGTAGAGAAATCTATAGTAACTGAAGCCTTAAACACCCTGTAGTTATCAATAGAATATGTAGTCATAAAATCAGTTTGGATATTGAAGACCTGAACAAATTAATATCTCAGTTAAACTGGAAAGAGAAAAAAAAAACCCTAAATTAAGCGAAGTGAGCATCTAATAAAATAAGAGGAGAAAATAGTGAAATAGGAAATAAAAAGATAAAGAAAATCAATGTAATATTAAGTTTTTAAGAAGTGAGGAGTTCTGCCCAACTTCCTTAAGACAGAAGTATGTATGTGATGTGGAATTTTTCTGCACAGATTTTTCTCATGTCCCTTATTAATTTATTTACCTATTTATTTATTCAATCATTTCATACTATTATGGATTCATAGATATTTATTTAATATTTTAAGTATAATTCAATAATACTTTATTTTTTGGCGCAAATATTTTCTGCTATGACCACCAGGAATTCTTTTTACCTAGTTCCTGTATCCCTCTGACATATCACCATCATTTTAAGCACTTCCCTACTTTCCAGTACTACAAATGCTCCAGGCTCATCTTGTACATTTCCTACCCCTGTCTTACAATCAGCCTTTTCTCCAGGAGCCCTAGTTCCTTTTACAGGGGAATGAAATTACAATAAATATGGCCACTAAGTGAATTTCTTTTTCTGCAAAAAAATCAAAACAATTTTGAGAAAGGATAAAGTAGAACTCATATTGCATCAAGACATGTAATAAACTATACTGTATACCTGGAGCTGAAACAAAATAATGTCAAATATAAAGTCTAATTAAAAATAAAAAGGGAATTATGATAAAGTAATGAAAATACTGGTGAAATAAGATAGGTACTCACATAAATGAAATGGGATAGAGACTTGAAATACATCTACACATAACTGGTCAACTATTTTGAAAAATGTCATGATAATTCAAGAGAAGAAGAGTGTTTTGAAAAGTGGTGCTGAGATAGTTGATCATTTATATGTAAAATTTCATAAAAAGAACTCAACTGACACTTTTCACCTAATACAAAATTTAACATGAAATGGAGTCTAGAATTTAATGTAAATTAACATTGTAGAAAAAAGCATAAAGGAAAAAATTTCAACCTCAGTTTAGTTTAAAATAAAAACTGATTTTTTTAGGATACAAAATTTTAAAATCTTGGCTAAAATAAACTGATTCAACTTTATGAAATTGTGAATTCTGCCTCTCTAAACTTTTCAAACCTTGTTCTAAGACAATATTAAGAGAATAAAATATGAAACGAAAGATTGGAAGACAATGTTTACAAAACACATGCCTGATAAAATATTAAAATTCAAGACATAGAGAGAACTATCATAACTAATAATAAGAAAACCAAAAACCAAAGAAATAGGCAAAATATTCCCATCAGTACTTTAATATAATGGATGTGTGGTTGAAAAAAACATGAATAAGGGTTATTGGTATTTATTCATTAGGAAAATACAACTTCATTTTAATACTGTTTTCTTTAGCCATGCAGAAGTTTTTTATTTTGATGAGATCCCATTTGTTTATTCTTTCCTTTATGTCTCTTGCTCTAGGGGACATATCAATAAAAACATTGCTGCATGAAATATCTGAGTTTTTCCTGCCTATGCTCTCCTCTAGGACTTCAACAGTGTCATGGCTTATATTTAAATCTTTTATCCACCTTGAATTTATTTTTGTGCATGGTGTAAGTTGGTGCTTGAGTTTCATTTTTTTTGCATGTAGCTGTCCAGTTCTCCCAACACCACTTGTTGAAGAGAACCAACTGTATGGGAAAACATATTTACCAATGATACCTCAGACAAGGGTTTAATCTCCAAAATATATAAAGAACTTACACGACTCCACTCTAAGAAGACAAGCAACCCAATTAAAAAAATGGGCAAAAGACTTGAACAGATACTTCTCCAAGGAGGACATACAGAGGATCCAGAGACACATGAAAAGATGCTCTATATCGCTTGCTATCAGAGAGATGCAAATTAAAACCACAATGAGATATTACTTCACACCTGTCAGAATGGCCATCATAAACAAAGCAACAAACAACAAGTGTTGGAGAGGTTGTGGAGAAAAGGGGACCCTAGTGCACTGTTGGTGGGACTGCAGACTGGTACAACCACTATGGAAAGCAGTATGGAATTTTCTAAGAAAACTAAAAATGGAACTGCCTTTTGACCCAGCAATTCCACTGCTAGGATTATATCCTAAGAACTCTGAAACACCAATCCAGAAGAACCTATGCACCCCAATGTTCATAGGAGCACCATTTACAATAGCCAAGTGTTGGAAGCAACCTAGGTGCCCATCAGTAAATGAATGGATAAAAAAACTGTGGTACATTTACACAATGGAATTCTATGCAGCAGAAAAAAGAAGGAGCTCCTACCCTTTGCAACAGCATGGATGGAACTGGAGAGCATTATGCTAAGTGAAATAAGCCAGGCAGTGAAAGACAAATACCATATGATCTCACTTTTAACAGGAACCTAATCAACAAAACAAACAAACAAGCAAAATGTAACAATGACATTGAAATTGAGAACAGGTTGACAATCACCAGAGGGGAGAGGGGAGGGAATTTCAGGGGGAAAAGGGGAAAGGTTTATAGGAACGAGTATAAAGGACACATGGACAAAAACTAGTGGGGGGTGGAAATGGGAGGGAGGTGGGGAGGGCTGGGGTAGTGGGATGGGATGGGAGTAAGAGACAGAAAACTGTGTGAGAACAATAATTAAATAAAATAAAAAAAGAAAATACAACTTCAAGCCACCTTAAATTATACTATGCCCTTATTGAAATGGTTTTTCAGACCAATGATGCTGAATTTTGAAAATATGCAAGCAAATAGAACTTTAATACACTACTAATGGTTCAGTCACTTTGCAACAACAGTTTGGTTGTTTACCTACTAATAAGAAAACTAAGAGTCAGTAGTTGAATGTACCAGAGAATATATTTTAGCTGGTGTGCAGATTTTAAATCCATATCTAAGGCATGATACTATTCTCTTTCCAGTATACCCTACTGGTTTTCTCTCAAAAAGCAAAAGATCAAACAAAAATGCATACAGAATTCATACAGGAAATATCTTCAATGACTGATAGCATTGTTTCCCAGCCCCCATGCGTACACTGAAGTTTGTGACTGAAGTTTGCTGGACTACTTGCTAAATCTGTCTGAGTTGCAGGATGAGAGCACGCAAAACTCTGCTTCCTGATCTCCATCAGAAGGAATCACACTCTTTCACTCCATCACCCTGTGCTCATACTTATGGTAATTTGGCAGTCTTCCATGACAGGGCAGAGTTGGAGGGTCTGGTGTATTTCATTGCATTGTACCCAATATTGCAGCCTTATCTCACTAGTAGGGCCCATAAAAAAACCCCAAGGATATTCTGAAATAAAACAGAGACACCAGGACTTCCAAGAATCTGAGTTTTTAGAAGAAAATTTTCTGTACTTGTCTTCTGTGGTTGCTTTTTTGTTCTCATTATTAGGAAACATGACCAGCAATCTTCTTTTCACAAACATAGTATGAGGGAATGGAACAGTCAGAAGCATGCATCTTTCTTGCTGCTATCCTCACACAGGTTTCAGTTTTTGTCTGTTGCCTGTTGGTTAACATAGAATAGAAACATGTAGATGAAGTAAAATATTCATTTACTATTGCAGACACAATAAGTGATATTGGGCCACAGTTAAGGTGGTAGGTTTTTCCTAATTTATAGAAACTATCCCTTGGAGCTCTAGGTTTTCTTAAAGAATAACTCATGAAGGATATGAGCATAAAGTTGAAAAACTCCATCCTCCATGTGCTCATTTACTGAAGTGAAGTGCTATTGTTGTATGTGTGTACATGTGTATGTACAAGTACAGGCATGTGTATATGCGTATATACATATGGATAGATTTTTGCTATACACTTTTAGGATTATAAACCAGAATCTATGGTTATAGAACTTCTTACTTTGTTTTTATTCTAGAGACTTACTTTGTGATAAAGAACAGTGAGGGTAATGAGGGTGGTGAGTCATCTTCCCACATCCAGAAATGGTTGGCTCCTTTACAGGACAATCCAATCCAAGAGTAATAGGAGTTAGAGGACAGTTGGCTTTGAATGAACTTCTGTCATAAAAGAAACACATTCTATTAGTAAAAATGTTTTTAAGTTATTTTTAATAACTAAAAGTATAGAGATCAACTGAATGCTGATTGTATTCAGATTATAAAATAAAGTAATCTCAGTTTTTATTACTTTATGAATCACTTAACACAAAATGGATATATATATATGTGATGTAAAATATTCACTTCGTAAGTGTTAAATTTAAAGATATGTTTGAGGCAGTAAACCACTCTCTTAGTCTAGCCATG
Organism: Anoura caudifer; assembly: GCA_004027475.1. NCBI lineage: Eukaryota > Metazoa > Chordata > Mammalia > Chiroptera > Phyllostomidae > Anoura > Anoura caudifer. The sequence continues at coordinate 20,654 of PVKU01014119.1, forward strand.
TTTGTTGAGACTTATGACTGAAATCTCTTCCCTTTGAAACTTATTTGCATAGCTCAGAGATGAGTTCTGATCAAAGTCTGATTTCTACTTTGGGCTCCATGCATCAGAAGTATAAGATTATTACTAAGGTTGTTGTCTATTTTTGCTCCACAAGGACTGTGGTTATTTCTTGCAAAATGAGCATCTTGAGGAAACATTCCTTACTCATCAGATACGGTGTCTATATATAATGCCTGGCTATAAGTTATTCAATAAGTAAAAAAGTAAATAATGTTCTTCTTTCACTTTAATTTTTATAGAGCATATGTGCATATATTCTCTCACTTGATCTTCCTAAATATGGTGGAAAGAAAACACACCTGTTTTTGTTTATGTTTCCCACATCTTTGAGAAAATGGCAAAAGCTTAGTTCTTCTACTAAAGATGAAAAAATACATATATGTGTTCACACCCAGAAAAAAATTCATATATCAGTCTAGACATAAAATTTAGCATTGAATGTTGGAGTTTTCACATGTGTGTTTCTTTAACCATTAAGCTACTCTGTAGGAAAATTAGGACCCTTAGACTCTGAAACTCATTCTTGCAAAATGTATATATCCATGGAACCCCAAGTTAAGATTTTTTTTACAAAATGAAGCATTAACAGTGGAAAATTGATAAGAGGATTATTGAATACAGCATCATTTAGAATGTTATCTTGGAATTCTATAAGTCTACAAAAAAGGTTGCAGGTAAACAAACTAAGTTATTTTATAGACTCTCTTAAAATCCCAAAGTTCCATGGGCAAACACTTTTCACTTTGTCAATGTTTCTGTAGCAATTCATGGTTGTATGAGTGTAGTTATGTAAATATTTCTGAAAATCTGGTCATCACCCATTTAAATTCTATAGTTCTTATCAAAGAAAACTTTAAATATTTTTCTCACATAAAAGTCATGATTTATTTATGTAAAACATAGATATCAAGATATCACATTAGCTCCTTTACCTGGTCAATACTCAACATTTTAATGTAAGCTCTTTACCTTGTCAGTAATAAATAGGACATCTACAATTTATTCTATCAATGACAATTGCAATTTTGTTTTTGGAAATTGAAATATGAGATTATAATAGTTTCAGGTATACGACATCATAATTTGCTCTTAGTACATATTCAGAGTAATAACTACATTAAGTCTAGTTAATATCCATTATTATATATGTAGTTTTCTGTTGGAGTGAAAAAGAGATTAATTCAGACTTTGTAATTTTTTTCTTTCTGGATTCAAGTTTATCTCTGTTTTCTTGATGGTTTTCAATTGCATATATTTTAAAATGCCTTTTGAGTTGTTGAAAACCAAGTAAGTAGATAATTGTACTAGTACAGAAAACAAAGTTATTCTTAATGTCTGTTATTGTATTCTTGAGAGAATATTAAAAATTATTCTTAACCTGGCATGTTAGGATATGCTATTTTTTTGCAAGCATAATGGTAAATTTTGTTGCAAATTCAAAGTAAATTCAAAGTCAGGGTGAACGATAAAATCATGAATATTCAGTTCAGTTTTCTTTGGAGGCTAATATGAGTTAAAATTCAATTTGATCTAGGAATAATTGACCTTCAACTTCAATTCATATAGGGTTTTTCTTTTCACCTGAAACTCAGTGGCAATACTGTATTTCTTGGTTTTGCTGGAAGTATAATCATTTTTTTTTTCAGAGAGACTGAAGGCCCATTTTTATAAAATAATTAATATAAGATATGCAATTACCCTTAATAAAAATATATTGCAAGGATAGATTTGTCTTTATTGGTTTATGTTTGGCTTTACATTTGCCATCTTGTGGAAATTTTCATTGTGGATGGATTAGATGAATGAAATAAAATTCTAATTTAATTTCCATTTGTATTTCTGACTGTAGCATGAGCATTGTCTGAATCTGAGTCACTTTGCAACTGTAAGCACTGCAAGGAATTCGAGTGTTTTAGAGCATAATATTTAGCCAATAATGACTAGATAAATTCTGTATGGTGTGAGCTGGGGAACTGAAAATAGACAGCCCTGACGGGTGTGGCTCAGTGGGTTAAGCATCATTCCTCAACCCGAAAGTTCGCTGGTTCAATTCTCTATGAGGGCTCAGTCCTGTGTTGTGGGACAGGTCTCTGGTTGGAGGTGTGTGGGAGGCAGCTGATCAATAATTGTCCCGCATATGCATGTTTCTCTCCCTCTCTCTCCCTTCCTTCCTCTATCTCTAATAACTAATAAGTAAAATCTTAAAAATAAACAAAATATACATCACCAGTTCTTTTTCATCTTCTATCTTAAGAAGTGTGGTGTAAAATTTGTTGCAGAATTTTCTACTCTCTTCATAGGTCTTCAATTCACATGAAAAATAATAACACTTCTCTCCATTGCATGGCCATTTCTTCTCACAAGTGCTGTACTTACTTCCTTGGAAAGAAAAGACATTCCCCAGACCACTCAGTGTGTATCCAGAAAGAGAAGTCTGAGGATGAGACACTGACAAACCCTTCCTAGTCCTTCTAAAAACATTCGTTTAATGAGATTGATGGGCTTCATTTCAGCTTTCTAAATAAAATCTCTTTCCTGGGAAGAGTTACATTACTTAAATTTGTCACTGATTTCATGCAAAATATTTTAAAAATTTTCTAAGAAGAATTTCTAAGAAGATTGACATTTTCCCTACAACTTCAACAAAGAAGGCTTGACAATGAAAAGCAACTTCTTTGAATTCTCTAGACTGAGTAAAATCTGTACTTCTAGAATTTACCAATACTGAGAGGTGTGGTAATGATTAGAAAATCTTTTAATGAGACTTTGGTCTTTATTTGTTTGCTTGTTTTTCTGTAGAAAAAGTATTATTTTGAGAACTGGTAACTAATTTGGAAAAATATAATATTGTACAAACAATAAAATCTAATCTCTTGGAAATGTAGAAGTTTTTTGGTTCAAATAAGTAAAAATTAAATTGGGATCCTGCAATTATTTATGCATAAAAAATGCAACGTGAACAGGATATCAGGTGATTGAGGAAAGCAGAGAAGAGACTTATTGGTCTCAGTCTTCAAGTTGTTTATCTGCATACCTGTGTTAATTGGTTCCTCTGTGGAACTTAGGTTTTTCAACATGGAATTGTCTTCCTGTGTAAGGTTGTCCAGTGGCAGTTCCTGTGGCTGGCATTTGTGATGACCCTGGAAAACTTTACTTGATATCATTAGCTCAAGGAGAACATAATATGGGACTGAATATTAAGTACATTTTTATTTAGGTGTCCATTTATTATATTTAATTTACTATTATTCTACTATTATTTATTTATATATTAATTCTATTATGTTAGTTCATGTTCAGGAGTAAGGACCATTTTTATTTCCGTCCACTTCAGGCATGTCTTCTCTGTATGTGATTTACACATTTATATATCATTTATTCAAAAAAATTTGTTAATCATAGCACATCTTAGTGGACCTTGGATACAATAATAAAAAATGCAAAGGTTCTGTTTTCAAGAAACTCACTTGCTGTGTTGGGAAGACTGTAGGTTACTACATAACTGGTGACACAAGTAATTAAGTGTTGCTGCTGAACCCAGAAGAGATTTGCTGACAATGTGGCCTCTAGAATAGTGTGACACACCGGCAAGGTTTCAAATTTACAAACTTCAGTGCATTAAAAGTTAATATCAAGAGTGAAAACATAACTGAGAGGATGGGAGAAAACATTTGAAATCTACTATCTGATAAAAATAATGTACATAATATTATATCCACACCATACAATAGAATATTTTTTGGATATTTAATGCATGACTATAATGATACACTTCATCATCCAAGAACCTTGGAAACATTACATTAATTAAAATAACGCAGTCTGAAAAGATAATGTATTATATGATTGCATTTTATAAGATGTTCAGAACAGGAAACTCAATGGAGATAGAAGGTAGTTTAGTGATTGTTTCAGGCTGGCTAATTTGAAATGAAATAGGAAACAAGTGCTAATGCATATAGGGTTACTTCTGGGTGAATAAAAATGTTTTACACTGATCATAGTTATGATTGTATATTTTGAATATATTAGAAGTCATTGAATATTACCCTGGAAATAGGTGAATTGTATAAGCAAATTATACATCAGTAAATTTCACACACACACACACACACACACACACACACACACACACACACACA
>PVKU01014120.1:0-24800 GCA_004027475.1 Anoura caudifer
CTTCAGCGACCACCACCCTGATCAGTCAGGAGCCACCAACCCAGAGGCGAGACCCTCCACCAGCGAACAGATCGCAGCTCAGCGAAGACTCAGGTGATAGCATTTTTTAGCAATCAAGTATTTTTTATTAAGACATGTACGTTGTTTTTTAGATATAATTCTACTGCACACCTAATAGACTATAGTACAGTGCAAACATAACTTTGACATGCACTGGGAAGCCAAAACATTGGTGTGACAGGCTTTATTGCAGTATTTGCTTTATTGCAGTATTTGCTTTATTGCAGTATTTGCTCTATTGCAGTGGTCTGGAACAGGCCAGCAATATCTCCGAGGTGTGCCTGTGTGTTTTGCTTTTCTTTCCTTTGTCTATTGATCTGAGAGAAAGAGAGGAAGGGAGAGACACAGAAACATGGATCAGCTGCCTCCTGCACGCACCCAGACCGGGGACGGAGCCCGCTGCATTTCTGGTGTACGGGACGATGCTCCAACCCACTGAGCCACCCAGCCAGAGTGCCTGCATGTCCCTCCAAAGACAGATTTTTAAGGGCACTATCAGGACACATGGGGCCTTTATTTACTTATCCATTGAAAATTCCAAAAAGCTACTATGCAAGTGAGAAGAACATTGATAAGGCAATGCAAAAAAAAAAAAATAAACTGAACTAACAAGCAAAACAGAGACAGACTCATAGATGCGGCACAGATGACAGATTGTGGGGGTGGAGGGATCGCACAAAAAGGGAAAAGGACTCACGGACATGGACAACAGTGTGATTACTGGGGACAAAGGACATAACGGGATTAAATGGTGATGGAAATAAAGGCAATAAAGATTAAGTTAAAAATAATAATAACAACTCTGAGGAAAGTTTCATGAACGACAGTTAGAGGGGAAGCAACAGACAGCATTGGTGCTGCCCCTGACGTTCAAAGGAAAACATGAAACAGAACCCGGGTGTGAACACCAGCCCATAGCATTAAACGGCGGTGACGGCTGAGTGATCTCCACAAGGGACACACGAAGCTTTCTGGTTTTGTCTTAAGGAAGCCATTTTCACGCACACACGCATGCCTTAAATTACTTTTCCACTGTTCCGTCGTTCAGGGCTTTGCTGTCGCTCCGCAGGGTCTGCCTCTTCTATCCCTTTGACCTGTTGTTGACCTCAGCTCCAAACTAGCTGAAGTCCCTTCTAGGGGACTGAAGAATTATTCATGGAAAGAAAGATTGATTGGTTCTTGTCATTCCCTGCTTAAACCGCTGGCACGGCTTCCTGAGGCTGGTAGGGCGGGGACTCATGGCTCCCTGGCCTGGGCCCCAGGACTGAAGGGCACACACCGGCCGGCTCTCCCAGCCCTGGCCCGAGGCTGCTCCTTGTCCCCTGAAGACACGGAGCTCTTTGCTTTCCCGCCTGGACAGCTGCTGCTCAAGCCTGGTGTAAACAAGGCTTCCTCTGAAAAGTCCTTCCTACCTCCTGTGTAATCCAAATGGACTCTTTCTTCTGTGGTAGGCAATAAAGCATAAGGGTCAGCAGCAGAGAATTTGGAGTCAGACTGCCGGTTCAAATCCCAGGTCAGCTGCTTACAAGCTCTGTGGCCAGGGACAAATTATTTAATCTCTCTGTGCCTCTGCTTACTTTTCTTATATAATTTTCCTTCTTTTTAATGTATTGATTTGAGGGAGAGAAACACCAATTGTCGTTCCACCCACTGATGCATTCATTTGTTGATTCCTATATGTGCACCAACCCCGGATCGAACCTGCAACCTTGGAGCATCAGAACGATGCCCAACCAACTGAGCAATCCGACCAGGGCTGCTTCTGCTTCCTCATCTATGCAATGGAGCTAATTCATAAAGCTGTTAGGGTAAAAGGATGTAATCCCCCGCAAGGGCCCAAGCCTTGGGGAACACGTAGTAAACAATTAGTGTCAGCTGTCATTGTCATTACCATCACTTCCCAGCCTCCCCTCACTCCCACGTTGCCCTCCCAGCCCTGCTCACAGCTGGGAACTACACACCTACCTGGCGGCTGTCTGCTTGCTGCTGAGAGGTCAGCTTCACGAGTGCGAGTAGCAACCCCGATGGCAGGTGTGCACAGGTACTCAGTAATTCACACTTGAGTAAAAAATAATAATCACTGACTCCTTCTGCCTTTGGGTGGGAGGGGGCCGTGAGGGGTCATGAGGAGGGAGAGGGTCAAGAAAAATGTGCAGGGACTGGTAGAAACCCCCCAGGGACACCAGTGGGCAGGGCAGCCTGGAAGTCCACCGTAGGCAGCTGGTAAAGAGACAGGAAATCGAAGTCAGGCTGCCCAGCAGGGCCTCTGAGCCTTGTGCAGCCTTGGACAGGCTTCCAAACTTTCTGAGCCTCTGTCTCTCCATCAGTAAACCTCCCGTGGGAAACTTCAAGGCCCAGGTGAGGCGATGTCCCCAGCGGGGCGGGCAAAGCCAGCCCCACTCACTGTCCTGCTGGCCCCTGGCATGGCTCCCGACGGCACCCAGCATCTGCATTACCGTCTGTACCACACACAAACACACATGATTAATATTCTCCATAATCTTCCTGCAGCCATTCTTCTTTACAACTGTTCACTTTCAAGGAACGTGGTATGTTCTGGAGGCACATTTACATGTCAGTATCTCTGAAAGCTTAACTACCGTAGCTAATGCCAGAGTGACACGCAGCCCGTCGAACAACCACTTCAAACACAGCGCTTACACAGGCTCGCTGGCGGTGAGCTCTCACACGCTGGCTGCAGCTGAGAAGGGGTCAGCCTAGTGAAGCGGGTCGAGTTTCTGTGTCTCCCACAAGAGACTCTGCGTGGTGTTGTTCCAGAGCAATTAAATCTCAGCCAAAGCTGTCAATCTCCCAGGCCCCTACAAACCTGGGGCTGGAAGGAGGGCCGGGCTTAAGTCCATGTGGCCCCCCAGGTATTCCCAATCCCCACACCCAACGGGGCCCTCCGAGCAGACACCTAACTATGAGGCTGTGAGTACTAAGTGACAGGACCCAGAAATAGTCATTTGCTGCCAGAAGCCTCATGTAGAACTTTGAAGAAAAAGAAAACAAGTGGTCGAGTTTACAGACATCAAAGCCAGACTCCGACAGGAGGTCCTGGGGCCTCAGGCCTGCCAAAGAGGCAGCCACAGGCACCGGCTCCCTCTGGGCCGTAGGCAGCTCTCAGAGCCCCTGAAGGTGTGCGCTTCATCAATCCTGTTGTTTCTCTCGGGGAGGTGTTGTTTATTATTATTCTACTTTTGGAACATAAGCTCAGTGCAATTTCCCAGTGAAATATCAATTGGAGGGTAGTTTCCAGAAATCAACTCCTCTGAACTTTCATCCCAGCTGACACCTTCCCCAGCCACCCCGCAACTCCCCCCACAAACATTTCAGCTCACACAACTGCCTGGGGTCTGGCTGTTGTGACATCTCTTCGACGCAGTATGCAATGTTCACGGACGCCTTTCTCCCCCCACCAGGGTCTGCTCTGCTTTGGGAACCTGGGCCTGGGCTGCCCCGGCCTCAGCACTCTGATTGCCCCACCTGTTCTCCGGACCACCTCCTGGAGGCCCCTGCTCACCTTGCACACGTGACCTGGGCCTGTCCATGGTCTTTCTCTCAGCAGACTCAGGCCCAGCCTTTGAGAGGTGGGCAAGCCCTCGGTTTAAGGGCTGAGAGCCAGGGAGGAACCCTGCTCGAGGAAGTCCATCCTCCCTCGCCCCTCCAAGAAACCAGGATCCAAAGACCCCAAAGTTCTGGCACTCAGTCTGTCATCCACCTTCCACCCTGTGGACACCCAGAGGCTAAGCTGCCCGGTGCCCTGCCCAGGAAGGCCCCGGGCTATCCCTGGGCTCTGGAAAACAGCACTGGGGCCCACCCAGGACACCAGCTGCTCAGTGGCACCTAGAGTCTGCAGGCTCTGGCGGCACTTGCCACCTCCCCGGCACATGGGGGTGAGCCAGGCAGACCAGAGCATCCGTGGGGCCCATGAGGTGGCAGCTCCACCTCTGCATCAGGAATTGTCCACCATTCCCTGTGCACAGCTTATAAATTAACCTCAAATCCTCTGGGAAGCTGACACACCAAATCACCATCTCCTCCTTCCCGGAGTCCCACTGAAAGCCTCCGTTTCCCAGGAAAAGCCGGACACTTCACAGGCAATGAGAAACCTCCCTCATGCAAGGTGACAGGCAAGCAGAGCCTGCTGAAGGTCACAGGGACAGGGAAGGTGTAGCCGGAGAAAATGAGGTCTCATCCCTTTCCCTGCGTGGTGACCCCGGAAGAGCTCAGGAGGGCAGGAGCCAGCCCCGCAGGCTCATTCCCCCTGTAGCTCGCCAGCCAGGAACAGAGAGGTTAATAAAACACAGGACGTGGGCCTCCCGGGGGACAGCTCTTGGCTGCCTCTGAAGTTTACAAAAGCAGTGCTTCTGATGCCTCAAAGGCTGCCGCCACGGCTGCCTGTGAATTATTACACCGCAGGTTTTCAGGACATTCTGCCTGCAATGCCTTGGGAATTAGAGTAATTGTATTTTATCTGTTTGCCAAGAGTTTTCAGTAAACTCCTTTAATGTACTTTAAACTCACAGCCTCAAACGGCAATGCCAGCCCCCCAGCTCACGCGCCAGCGCTGAGCAAACGCAGGGTGATGTATGGGGCCGGAGAGGACACTGTTCATATATTTACACCCTTTACCAAAACACACATTCATCTTAATGACATTGCTTACCACAGAGCCGAGCAAGAGGAGTCCTGTGAAGGTCGCAGTCACAGGCGTTCCTCCCAGCTGGTCCCCTCGGCTTACAAAAGTCCCCCAAGGGGGTCTTGTCCCTAGGGCTCCCCCACATAGGCAATTGGGTCTCCCCCCATCCTTAGGAGCCAGAAACCTGGGCCAGGAAGACCAGCTGGCCTCGTGTCCTCCTGCCCCCTACAGATGGTCTGCAGCTGCCCCCAAATTGCCTGCAATGCCTCCTTCTGCCAGGAGGAGGGGGTGGGAAGGGGGAGGATAAACAGGAGGGAAAGGAAGAGGAAGAGGAGCCTGATAAGAAAGGAAGGAGAAGGTGGGTAGTGTTGGTGGAGGAGAAGGCACTGGAGTGGGGCAGAGCCACACAGAACAAGGCAGAGCACACTTGACCTTCAAGCCACACACACGCCCTTCAAAGCAAGGGTCCACTCCAGACAGCACACGGAAGAGAAGCCGTCCAGGGGAACGGCAATGGGCAGCACTGCACCAGGCCACCAGGGCCCGGGGGTCTTGGTGAGGGTTTCCACTTAGGCCCCTCAGTGTCCCCATTTGGAACAGAAAAGATGGACCAAGGGATCCCTTGAGGCAGCCACACGACCACCATGCACTGTGATCGCTCACCCAGATCATGGCACCCCCTGCCACTGCCCCGGCTTCTGTCCCTGCCCTCCTGAAGCCCATTCAACATGGGAGCCAGAGCTACCCTGTTGAAGCATAAATTGAGTCACGTCACCCCTCTGCTCAGACCCTCTGATGCTTCCTTCTCCATCAGGGTAAAGGCCATTATCCCAAATAAGACCTGCCAGGCCCTACCTGACCCAGCCCCTGCCCACCCCCTCACTTTCCTGAGGGCTGACACTCAAACCATCGCCAGCCTGCCTGCCACCTCCCTTTCTCTTGTACACACACCCACTCTGTCAGCAGATCCTGTCACTTCTGCCTTCTAAACATATGCAGAATCTGATCGCTTTGCTTTGCTCCACCACCATCCTGCAACCAACCCTGGGCCAAGCTACCACCTCTCCTGCTGGATTAGCGCCCCAGCGCCCTCCTGGCCTCCCAGCTCCCATCCGTAGTCCCCACCCCCCATCATCGACTCTGGGCCTGCAGCAAGCAAAATGATGCCATCCCCCATTGGTGCCCAGGCACACTAATCCCTGGAGCCTGGGAATCTGTTGCCTTACATGGCAAAAGGAAAAGAGATTTTGCAAATGGGATTAAGGGTAAAGATGGGGAGGGATCACCCTGGAGGAGGAGGGTGGCCTAGTGAAGGAGGCGTGATCTGGAAGGAGGTCAGAGGGGAGGCAGCGGGAGCAGGGCTCAGCACCCATCGCTGGCTCTAAGATGTAGGAGGCTCCATGCGAGGGTGAGCGGGTGGCCTGGAGGAGCTCAGGGCAGCCTCACTGGGGGTCAGTAAGAAGGAAGGACCTCAGTCCCACAACCACAGGCAACCGCGTCCTGCCGCCCCCCAGTGAGCCAGGGACTGTGCTACCTCCAAACAGGCACCTGAGCCTGCCTACACCCTGCCTTCAGCCCAATGACACCACGTCCTGCTTCCCACCTCCAGGACCGGGAGGTGACACATGTGCGTTGTTACAGCAGCAAGAGGAAACCAGTCCGATTCCCCACCCAACGGCCCGGTGAAACTTAGGTCAGACCCAGCTCCGTCTCTGCTCCAGAGCCTGTGCTCACAAGGCCTCTCAGGCATCGCAGCAAACAAGAGGGCGGGCCCCTCCTCTGGAGCTGGAAGCGCTGCGGCAGTGGGCACTGGTAGAGCTCAGGTCCTTGCAGCCTGAGTCTGGACACCGGCCAGAGGGGTCAGCCACACCTGCTCCATTTGGGGCTCCCTTTGCCAGTGTGGCCTTCATGCCCAGAGGGCCCCCAAAATCGCTGATCCCTCAGGTGGGCCCCATGTGAGACACACCGAGCTGGCGGGAGCCCTGCCCTTCGGACCAGAAGCTCTGTCTGAGTAGGAATAAGGAAGTCTGGGAGCCTGACATGGACAAACCTGAGGATGACATCTGCCCATGTCCCCAGCACTGAGCAGCTGCCAGGGGTGTGACTGAGGAGGTGGCCTGAGGTATGCACTGGAGCATCTGGAGATGTGGCACTTTTGTTTTAAAAATAAGTTGAGACCCGCAGTTTTGGCACTAATGATTCTCAGGTCCTATCACCCTTAAAAATATCCCCCGGAGACAGCTGTTGTCACTGCATTTTTAGCGCATCCTATTTCCCAGGCTGCAGACCTCCCAGGGCCCTGTGGGGTGGAGACTGCAGACATGCGTCTGTGGAGGGAGCAGCTGCAGTGGGAGTGGGGGACCCAGCCCCTCTGGTGGGGGCAGAATTAGGGCTGTATTTCAGCTGCTGCTGGTGCAGAGCGAAGTGGGGGTGCCCGGCTCAAAAACTTCTTGGGTGACCTTCTATGGGGAGCTCAGGGATCAGCCACCAGCCTCCCCAAATGCACCTCTCACTCCCCCATGTTCACACCAGGTTACAGGTCTCTTAGGGACGCCCTGAGACAGACACTCAGTGCACCTAGGAGCCCTGAGCCCCTGGGCTTCCCACCTGGGATGAACAGCGCAATGAGAGAAGCTCAAAAGACCCGAATCCACCTTTGCTGTGGTCTGTCCTGTGGGAAGCAGACATGGCAAACCAGGACCGGGAAGCTCTAGAAACAGGCGTAGCTTACCGAGATTAAATCACAGGGTTTCAGCTTTCCAGAGTTTCCCCAGCATCTCCGAGCTATCAGTCAGCTTCTCTCCACTTGTGACCCACCTGGGAGAACATCTAACTGACATCCTGGCTGCAGTGTCCCCCTGGCCCTGATTGGTGCCCAGCTATTCAGAGAAGAAAAACTTGCATGGGTGTTTGCCAGCTCCAAAAAGTAGCAGCTCAGGTCCTGGGTAGATTCAGTGTCTGGGTGGGTCGGACGATGTCAGTCGCTGTTTCAGATCATCTTCGGCAAGAGTCCCAGGCCGTGGTCCAGTGGGCTGAGCTTGGAGAGAGGGGCCAGGGAAGCTGAACACCCCATGGCCATCCTCTGAGTCTGTGGGTAGGGTCACTCGGGGGCCAGGCTGAAGGTGAGATGAACTCCCTCTGGTCCTTGGGGCACCTCTCTGGTCTCTGAGGATGGCAGGCACTGGGGCTCAAGACCCAGTGGAATGTGGGGAGCTTTCAGAGAACAGCCCCACCTATTGGCCTTTGACTCACCAGGCTGCTGGCCTATAGAGCTGGCTGGACCTGTGGGCATTCTCTTCCCTCCGGGTAGGTCTGGCTGGGTCCCAGAAGGGACCTGAGACTTGGCCTCCCTTCTGGCCATGCCCACCCCAATGATGGAGTGAGGGCTGTGGATGCTTAAAGCACAGATTCTGGAGTCAACAACTCCTGGGTTAAAGCCCTAGCTTTGCCACCTCTGGCTCTGCCACCTTCTGGCTCTGCCACCTGGAAACCGGGAATAAGCATACATCTGGCTTGTCAGGTGACCATGAGTCTTCAGCGAGATGCTGCATGGAAAGCTTTTGCTTCTGCAGAGTCCCACCTCAGGGCACACGCGGGGCTGAGACAGAAACACTGACGACCACACCAGCCACTGCCCTGGAGATGGACAGTGGGCACATGTTCCTGGGCAAGGCCACACCCCATCCAGCACAGTGCTCCTTCTGGAATATACCAGGGCACAGTGCCCCCACTACCCCTGCAGCAGGCTGGCCAGGTCAGGCTCTTAGGACAAGGCCAGAGGAGCCAGCCTGCGTCCTGGTCTCAGAGTCAGAACATCCAGCTCCAGGGTCGTTTATTTTTGAGCTGCTCACCCCTTTCCCATGCTGCTCGGTTTATGAGCTTTTAGGGCTTCCCCGACATGGCCGACAAAGATAGGACAAACAGACTTGCTAAGTTAGCAATTCCAGCCCAGAGAAGGGCAGGTGAGGACTGGGACCCAGGGCTTCTATTACCAGGGCATATTTCAGCAAAGGCCTCTTAAATTGAGAAGGCTCCGGGGCAGGAGCTGTAGGGTGATGGATATGCTCACTCTAATGGCTGGACAGGAGTTAGAAATCAAAGTGAAGAGCGAATGCGCAGTGCTTGGTGCTCGGACGTGGGCCTTCCCGGCCAGGTTCCTGGCCTGGCTGCTCTCAGGCTGGAGGCTGCACTGCCCCACTTGGGTAGAGGGAGTTGGGTGACCTGTGAGAGCAGCACTGATACCCGCCCAGGGCCAAGGGAGCCCTAGGCTGCAAGTCCAGCCACCCTCCAGGGGTGCGGGGTCATCTCCGTGCATGTGCCCATCCTACCTGCGTAACCAGCCCTTGAGAGTGGTCAGGGGTTACCCCTAAAACAGAATGAAGATGCAGTTCTGCCCATAGAAACCCTAACGAAAACCTTACCAAACCCTAACCCTAAATAGTAAAAGCTAAAATGTTTCCCTTGTATTTATTGTCCATGCAAAACAAAAACAAAATTTAAGTAAGAATTACATTACCATAAATTTGGTAGCAAAAGAGTATTAGGAGATACACAAAATTCCTATAGGACTGGTACTTTTTAAAATGAATCAACTAAGCAGCCCAACACAAATAAGTGGCCCAAACACCGTGGCCACAAGTAGATGCAAGAAAGATGGACAGAAACGCCCTTGACTGTACATTCTGTGCTGTGGGTGATAGATCAAGAAGACTAATAGTGAAAGTATAGACCTGCGGAGGGTGATAGATGGGGTCCAAAAGCTGCCATACGGAGCGAACCAGTATTGGGCTCCTGGGGCTACTGTAACAAAGAGCCGCAAATTGAGTGACTTAAAAGAGAAATTTTTTTCCCTCGGAGTTCTGAGGGCCGGCAGACTAAAGCGAGGTGTCTGCAGAGTCAGGCTCTGTCCGAAGCTCAGGGCAGACTCCTCCCCAACATCTTCCTGGCTCCTGATGGTGGCCGTCCCTCCATGGCGCTCCCTAGCCTAGCCTGCAGGGACCTCACTCCCATATCTCCTCCTCTCATCATGTGGCATTTTCCCTGTGTGTCTGTGTTCCAATGTCCCCTCTCCCTCTAAGGCTGTCAATCATGCTGAGTCCGGGCCACGCTAAGGAATTCATCTTAACTTGATTATATCTGCAAAGGAGCCATCTTCAAATAAGGTTACATTTGTGGGTACCAGGGATTAGGACTTCAACATGTCTTTGAGGGGGTGGCGAGGACACAATTTAACCCATAACAAAACTCAGTGACAAAACCAAGAAGATACGTTTCATGTGCAAGTGCACTGGTGGCCTTAGGTGCCGTACCTTGCGCTTTTGCAGCCAAATGCCCATATCTACAAATTTATTCACATAAATGAAATCAATATTCTTCCCAAATCTTACAAACCCCCATTACATTATTTATTGCCTCTCATGTTTCATTTCTGCTTTTATTATTTATATATCTGCTTTTTTTATTATACGACCACCCAGTCTTTTTTACTTTATTGATCATGCTATTACAGTTGTCCCATTTTCCCCCTTCACTCCCCTCCACCCCTCACACCCCCTCCCACCCACATTCCCCACCTTTAGTTCATGTCCATGTGTCATAAGTTCTTTAACTTCTATATTTCCCATACTATTCTTGCCCTCCCCCGTCTATTTTCTACCCACTGTCTATGCTACTTATTCTCTGTACCTTTTCCCCCTCTCTCCTCCTCCCACTCCCCTGTTGATAACCCTCCATGTGCTCTCCATTTCTGTGGTTCTGTTCCTGTTCTAGCTGTTGGCTTAGTTTGCTTTTGTTTTAGGTGTGGTTGTTAATAACTGTGAGTTAGCTATCTTTTTACTGTTCATATTTTTATCTTCTTTTTCTTATATAAATCCCCTTAACATTTCATATAATAAGGGCTTGGTGATGATGAACTCCTTTAACTTGACCTTATCTGAGAAGCACTTTATCTGCCCTTCCATTCTAAATGAAAGCTTTGCTAGATAAAGCAATACTGGGTGTAGGTCCTTGCCTTTCATGACTTGGAATACCTCTTTCCAGCCCCTTCTTGCCTGGAGGGTGTCTTTTGAGAAATCCGATGACAGTCTGATGGGAACTCCGTTGTAGGTGACTGTGCCCTTATCTCTTGCTGCTTCTAGAATTCTCTCCTTCATTTTAACCTTGAGTAATGTAATGATGTACCTTGGTGTGTTCCTCCTCGGGTCCAACTTCTTTGGGACTCTCTGAGCTTCCTGGACTTCCTGGGAGTCTATTTCCATTGCCAGATTGGGGAAGTTCTCCTTTATTATTTGTTCAAATAAGTTTTCCACTTGTTGCTCTTCCTCTTCCCCTTCTGGTACCCCTATAATTCAGATGTTGGGACGTTTAAAGATGTCCTGGAGGTTCCTAAGCCTCTTCTCATTTTTTTTAATTCTTGTTTCTTCATTCTTTTCTGTTTGGTTGTTTCTTTCTTCCTTTTGGTCCACTCCATTGAGTTCCAGTTTTCTTCCTATCACTATTGGTTCCCTATCCATTTTCCTTCATTTCACTTAGCGTAGCCTTCATTTTTTCATCTAATTTGTGACCAAAATCAGCCAATTCTGTGAGCATCCTGATCACCAGTGCTTTGAACTGTTCATGTGATAGGTTGGCTATCTCTTTGTCACTTAGATGTATCTGCTCTGGGGCTTTGATCTGTTCTCCCATTTGAGCCATTTTTTTTGGGGGGGGGGTCTGGTCATGCCTGTTATGTAATGAGGGGCGGAGCCTTAGGTGATCACCAGGGTGTGGCAACCCAGTTGCTGGGTTGTGATGCTATATGTGGGGGTGGGGTCAGAAAGGGAACAATGGCGCTTGCTCCACTCTCTCTCTGATTTCAGTCCCTTCCACCGCTTCCTACAAGCAAATTGGGCCCTTCTGGTGCTGGTTCCTGGATGGGTGGGCTTCTAGGACCCTGTGGGTCTCTCCAACAAACTCTCCTGTGAGGCTGGGAGTCTCTCCTGGCACCTCAACCCCCACAAGTGTTTTCATTTGGTGCTTTTAGGCTTTATTTCCCAGCACTGAGGCCCTGGGTTGCGCAGTCTGTCTGGATCCCCATTTTCACCTGGTTTATCTGCATGGGAATGTATATCTGCAGTCAGCCAGACACCTTGAGTGCCTGGGGTCTTCCTGCTGCCACCTGCTTGCCTGGGACCACCAACCACCATTTTTTCCTGCCACAACCTCTCTCAGCCGGCCACTGACTCTGCCCCTCTTACCAGTCTGGGATGAATGGTTGTCAAACTTCCTTACAGTTCAATTTTCTGTCAGATCTGGTTGGGTTTTTTTTTGTTTGTTTCTAAATTTTTGTTGTCCTTAATTTTGGTTGTGCGAGGAGGCACAGTGTGTCTACCTATGCCTCCATCTTGGCCGGAAGTGTATCTGTTCTTTCTTTGATCATTTGGACTAATGGCTCTGTAGATTTTTTCAAAGGCTGAATTATTGGTTTTATCCATCAATACACATTTTTTTCTGTCTTATATATTCAGTTTTATTACTGCTTGCTCACCTAATTTTCTCGGCCTCTTTCATACACCTCTAAGATCTTTCATGTAGAGATTCAGTTCACTGTGTTGTGGGGTTTTTTTCATCTTTCCTAACAACACATGCATTTAGAATAATATGGTTTTTCTAAATGGACTACTTTGGCAATATCCCAAAGTTTTGATATTTTGTAATTTTTTTAATTATTTTGACCTTTGTTCTGGATTTTCTTCTTGATTTATGCATTTTAAGACAACTTTTATAAAATGTCCTTATAGTTGCATGCCCCAAAATTGCTTTACACTTATTTCTAACCTTCTGGAGCTATGGCTGGGAAAGCAGTCTGTGGGATTTCACCCACAGTCCCGCATACTCTAGGGGGAATGGCACTGTGTGCGGGCTCCAGGTGTGACCACTAGCTCAGCAGGCGTGTGGCCGTGCACATGCCCACCCTCCCAGGCTGGGTGCCCCAGTGGGTAAGCCATGCAGGTAAGCCATGCAGCATTGGCCTGCAGGGCCCAGTCTGGGTATAACTTTGCTTTCAATAAAGTACCAGTTCAAAAATTAAATCTATTAATCATTGCAAAGCAAGCTAAACCTTTGTCTCCAAAGAAAGAATCTTTCACAAAGCATTGTAAAAATTCTCCAAATCTTCTTTCTCCTCCTTTCACTCTTTTAGCATCCCCCCACCTGCAGCTGTGCCCACCCTTAAAAACTCTCCCACACAGTCCTGGCCAGGTGACTCGGTTGGAGCATCATCCTGTACACCAAAAGGTTGTATGTTTGATTCCTGGTCAGAGCACATACCTAGGTTGTGGGTTCGATCCCCAGTCAGGGCACATATAAGAGACAATCAATCAATATTTCTCTCTCATATCAATGTTTCTCTCTCTTTCTCTCCCCCACCCCAACCCCTTACTCTCTCTCTAAAATCAATGAATATATCCTTGAATATATATATTAGAATCCTTGGATGAGGATTCTTAAAAAAGAAAAATAAATTTTAATAAAGCTCTCCCAGCCAGATCCTGCAGTCCCCTCCCCTCAGCTGCCTCCCCTCCTTCCCCATCACTCCTTCTGCCTCCAGCCTGTGGTTCTCTGGCCTTCCCAGGGGAAACTCCTCTGATTGGGGATGACCGGCGAGGAGGTGGGGAGGAAGAGGATGTGGATGCTTTCATCCAGCCACACCTGCAAAAGGTGCCCGCTCTCCCTGTCAGTAGCTGGGTGCACATCTCTGAGTCAACAGCAGAGGTCTGGGGACCTCCCCCTGAGTGCGAGACAGAGGAGGATCCTGGCTCTCTCTCCCCACCTCCAGTGACACCCAGGAGGCTAAGCCACCTGCTTCAGAACACCCATTCCAGCTCTCTGAAATGGCGCCCCCTCCTGGCTGACCCAGGCCTCTCCCTCCTGAGCTGGTGCTACTCTGCCCCCAACCAGCTACTCTGGCATCACTGCATTCACTCTGCCTGGCTCGGCCCCTGTCTCACCTCCCCAGCATCACACTCCCTCAGAGGCAGGAGACAGCAGGAAGACACCCACCAGAGATAGAGAGAGAGAGTCACCACGCCTTCCTGGGTCCTGCTCCTGCCAGCCCTATGACTTAGAACGGGCAGTGAGTTATCTCTCGACCTTTGGTTTTCTTACCCTTCAGGCTTCAGCTTAACAGCTGGAGACTGGAGCACATACCACGTGCCAGGCACCATGCTGAGTGCTTTCCAAATATTACTTCATTAGATCTCACAATAACCAGAAGAGGCAGATACAAGACCCTCCAGCCCAGAGATGAGAACAACCCTCATAGAGGACAGCTCACGGGTGCACAGCCCCAGCCCCTGCAGAACCGGGCTTACCTCCACCGCCACCTGACCCCAAAGCCCCCGTCCCACGCATTTGCCTGCCCTAAACTTCACTGGTCCTGGAATGTTTCTCTGACTCCTCCCCTCTGTCCCTCCCACCCCACCTGGGTCTGTGCCTCCTCTGGCTCCCAGTCCCCTGACCCGCCTTTCTGCCTTGTCACTAGACAAGGCACTTATTGAGAACAGGAAACAGACTGGGGTTGTTAGCCACTCTACTCCCAGCACTTAGCAAAGGGTTGAAAACTCATGAAGAGCTCAATAAATATTGGTTGACTGGATAGATGGATGGATGGATGGATGGACGGACAGGAGGTGGGTAGATGCTAAACACTGGAACATGGAGATTAATAAGACACTACCACTGCCTCCAGGGAACACTCAGCATGCAGGTGTAAGAGCACAGACAAGCCGAGAATAAGGACAACGCAGGTGACTGCGAGTGGGTGGAGCGTGGGATACGTCTGCCAGAGGCCAGTGCGCGGGACATGTGTTCAGTGAACCCGCTTCAGACGAGTGTTTCAGCTGGAACCCCAGATCTGCCAGAGGTTATAAAACCAAAGCTGCAGTGAATGCCCTTCCTCCAGGTCTGTTTTACAGTCTCTAAACTGGAAGTCACATTTACAGCCTGCTCTAAACCTGAGAAGTAAAACTAACTATCGTGACTACCTTCTGCCAGGTTCATTTACTAGGCAGTAAAGTGGGATACATTGGTTAAGGGGAAGTGAGCCCGAGAGAACGTGGAAACGAGAGGTGGGGAGTGCAGGGCCAGCACCCTCCCCCTCCCCGGGGATACGGGGTGAGCAGCAGCAGGTGGGGGTAAATGCATTCCACCTTCTGCAGGGGCAGGGCATGCTTTGGTTCAGCAAAGGCAGGCGGAGGTGTGGGGTTTGCAAAGCTAGTTTGGGTCCTGGTGAAGATTTCCAGGAAAAGGAATGCAGACTTTGCTCTGTACACGACAGGGAGACATTGGCGTGGTGAGAGCAGGGGGTGGGCTGCTCACAGCTGCACCTTAGGATGGCAGGAGGCTGCCTGAGTGGGGAGGTGGAACCGTCAGGAGACGGCAGTCAAGGACTCTGGCTGGTCCCAGAGAAGCTGTTCTTTCAGCCTGGAGGGTCAGGTGCCCGCAGTGAGGTAAGCGTCAGGGATTGAATTCCTAAGGGCTGCTGCCATGTGGGGTGAGATGTGAAAACCCAGAGATATTTCTGGGAGCTGGGGCGGGCGGGAACAGAGGGGCAGAGAGGGGAGGGGAGGAAACAGGGAAAGGAACTGAAAATTACAAGTTGTCAGAGAAGTTTTCTGCCTAGTTACACTTTTGCAGTTTGGACGTCCAACATTAACTTGAATATTAATCATTTTGAAAAAACATACATATGCAAATATTTTTCCCTGTTAAACACCTGTCGCCAAGATCCTGGTAATTGACTTGCTCAGCAGCCACACTTGCATCGGATAGGGAATCTTGGCCCACCCCCCCCACCCCTCCCACCCGGCTTGTCTTCCCAGCCTCTCCAACCCCTGCTGCATACAACCCTCAAACGGCTCCCCGCTGGGCACGTCTGGTGTCCCCACTTGGTCCTGCACCTCCCTACAAGAGAGACCAGCCCAGGACAGCCTCCACCGGCCTCAGCCCAGCCAGCACTGGGTGCCCCTGCAGGCGATCTCTGAATGAAACCAGCTGGGCTCCCTAAGGACGCAGTCCTCCTACTTCCCTCAACGCACCCCTGGAGGCATCTGCACTGGGCCTGAGGGTCCAAGCCAGAGCAACAGGCTAAGGCAAAGGTCAGGGCCAACAAGAAAGTTCTGAACTCCAAGCACTGGGCAGTGCAAGATGCTCACGGTGGCCTGGGAGGGGACTGTGGCAGGGGAAGGGGCATAGGGCACACACCCTCGCTGCGTTGCTCCTAGGCCTCCAAGGAAAGCTCTATAGTTGGGGAGAGCGGAGAAGCACCTGGAAACCAATGGTGATCGAGGTACTGGGCACAATGACGAGGACAGTGGTGGCAGTTGGTGTTTATTCACACACACACACACACACACACACGGAGCCCACCCCATGCACCCTGTGACAACGCATCTGTCGTCTCCCCTGTACAGACAAGGAAACGGTCAGGTGAGAGAGTCACGGCTCTGGCCCAGTGGTGGCATCAGGTCTGACCCAAGAGCCTGTGTCATTAAACCCTGGGCCACGCTGTCCTTGACCACTTCCCCTGCCTTCACTCTCCTGGTTCTCAGTGTGGTCCCTGCAGCCCTGGCCTCTGGTTGTCTCCCCTCCCTGCCCCTGCCACCACCCCCTTCCCCACTTCTCCCCCTGCAGCCTCCTTCCTCCCCTCCCCTGGGGGGGCCCACAGACCTCAGCCCCATCTCAGCCAGCGCCCCCATCAACCCAGCCACTGACTGCACACCCACCCCGCAGGCCAGGCCCTGCTCCCCACTCTCTGCCTAAGCTGAGCTCCAGCTGGGACCCACGTGGGATAAGCCCCACACCATCCACGTGGGGTTGAAGGTCTTGGTCATTCTTTCACAGACACTCGGCGGTCACAGGCCACTGCCAGCACTGTGCCAGACACGAGCAAAAGTGTCACACCTTCCACACCCTCCTCTTCTCCAGGTCTCGGGCAGGGCCTATGGGCCCCATACTCCGCTGCCTTCAGCAACAAGCTTCGGGGACAGATGGCACCAGCAGAGCCAGGCCCTCCCCGAGGCCAGGAGCTTTTCCACCATGAGCCAGAGTTGGTCCTGGGAATGGCGCGCCAGGGTGCAAGGGGAGACATCAGGGACAGGCCTGGCACACGGGAACCAGGGAGGTTCTCCCACAGAGGATGGGTGTGGGGAGAGGGCTAGGGTTCATTGCCTTTTCTCAGGTGTTTACTGGGGAGGGACACAGAGAAGTCCCATCCTGAGGGAAGCAGACAGAGTTGCCTTAACGACCCTGCAGTGGTCTGTAGCTTGCAAAGTTTTCCAGCCCATTATTTCATCTCTACCTCTCACAGAAACCCGGGGGTGAGGCAGCCTAGGAAGATTGTGCCCAATTTATAGATGAAGAAGCCGAGGCTCAAAGAAGGAAGGCAAATTCCCTAATATAACACAGTTAGTAAAATAAAAAAATAATAAAACATCAGGTGAATTTCTACCTGTGCCCTGCCTCCCTGCCTGGAGTGGGCAGGAGCAGGGTTTGGGGGTTGGGGTGGGGGGGGGCGGTAAGGAGGCATCTGTACGGCATTGTCCCCTGCATGCCAAGGGGCACACTGCTGTGCATTTCTGAGCTGGAGGGGTCAGAGCTTGCTAAGCAGCCAGGCACATCTCCAATCCAGACAGCAGGGCGTGGGGGGTGATTTATTGCCATTCGTGACCAACACACTCTGATCAGCAACCAAGTTCCTCCATGACAAATTACGGTTCCTGTTATCCCCTCAGCCCCGCTGCAGACCCGGCCTCTTGAAGCCAGGGGCCAAGCGCTCTGCTGGCCTGAGCTCGACCCCGCTGCATGGCCAGCACCTCCTCCCCACGCCCCATGGGATGAGGAAGCTAACTTATTCACATGCGTGACAGCTAACCTGCTTATCTAACTACAGTGAAGTAATTTTCTGAATTATTCATGTGATATCTGAAATCATGAGCATAGGAACAAATTAGCCACCCAAAAACTGGAAATGAAGGCTGCCTCCTTAAGAACACATCGGGCAGGACGGACGGGCGGGATAGCTGGAGCACCGAGGGCTCTGAGCGCATCCACAGAGGGCCCCGCTCCAAGGGGGCCACCCACGAGCCCCACCCTGAGGGGTGCCAGGTCAGCGCCGAGAGAAACCCAAGTCTCCTCTTTGAGGATGGGCCTGCCCTTCAGGTGTCTGCATTAGGCCAGAACCTCTCTGTTGGTCCCTCCAACCCCACAGCCCTACTCAGGTCAGGAAGCAGTGGGCTTCGCAGAGGCCGGGCTCCGGATCCTCAGAGCTAGAGTGTGTCTGGTTGGGAGCCCCTCACATCCCTGTTGTGCGGTCCCACCCACCTCTTGTCCTAGGGAGGCTGCCTGCTGGCCACAGACCACCCAAGACCCCAAC
Organism: Anoura caudifer; assembly: GCA_004027475.1. Taxonomy (NCBI): domain Eukaryota; kingdom Metazoa; phylum Chordata; class Mammalia; order Chiroptera; family Phyllostomidae; genus Anoura; species Anoura caudifer. The sequence goes on from PVKU01014120.1 coordinate 18,114, forward strand.
AGCCACCACCCCTCTCAGGGAATGTCTTGAAGAGGTCCCATCGGAGCAGGCTGGCACCGTCTCTCTCTGGGACCCTGTAAAAGGGGACAGGAGAGGTGGGAGAAAGCGCCTCCCTCTCTGCCCCATCTGCGTGGTGGAGTGGCTTCCCCAGACGATCATCCAGGCACACAGGCAGGAACATTGGAGCATCAGGGGCTCCGCAGCTCAGCCATGAACAGGTGAGAAAACCTGGGCAACCCAAGCAGCCTCTCTGGCCTCAGTTTCCTGTTTGGGCACATGGGATCCATAGCACCTGTGTGTCATAGGATCCTGTTACATACAGGATCATTTCAGAGGGGAAAATGAGCTCCCAGGTGCGGAAGCTCCTGGGAACCACAGTAAGGTCAGCTTTATCCAGGTCATTTGTGTACATGATTATATTCTGATTGTCCCACAAAGGGTAAGAGTGGCATCAGCAGCCATCTCTTCAGCTGCACCCCTAACACCAAGGTTTCACTCTTAGAGGCCTGGAGTTCCCTCCCAGCTCCTGTCCTAGGACTTCAGGGGTTCCTGGCCTGGAAGAGTGGGGGGTGCTTTGTACCCCCAGCTAGGCTGCCTCCCGAGGCCAGTGTGAAAGGCTGGGTGTTTCCACAAACAGGCAGGGTGCAGCCTTGGATATCATTAGTGAGGAGGAGGCGGGGCCAGCTCCAATCCGAGTCTGCAGGCCCCCTGAGAGCCTGCCCACAAGGGAGGCCCCTTCCAGACTGAGGCAGGGCGGACAGGCGCACTGCGGTCGGGCAGGGAAGGAGAGGAGGCACTTGGCCGACTGAGGCATTTACAGCCTGAGTAGGAACTCGTGTCCTCCAGATCTGACAGCTGACCCTCCAGAGGGACATAGGGGTCCTTTCGGCCACGTTGGGCCACTTCACCTTATCACTGTCACCCACTCACAGTGTACAGGACTGTCCCCCCAGCATTTTTCCTGATGGCAGCACCCAGGAGCCCACTGGCTTCCCCCAGATCCTGCCAGGGCAGACCTAGCCACAGGGAGCATGCTGGACACCCACAGTCCAGAGGACAGGGTCCTCTGACCATCAGCTGACACGGGAAGTCAGAATCAGCCAGGAGTCAGCAGACTGGAGGGAGAAATCTACGGCCTCAGGTCCACCTTCCAAGTATGTCCAATACAGTGACAACCCCCCTCCCAGAGCAAGCAAACAGTTCTGTCACGCTTTGTTTCTGCAGGAAATAAATGTATTCTTTAAAAAGTGAACACCAACAGTACACAGGCAACCTCACTTTATTGCACTTCACAATACTGTGTTTTTTCCAGCAAAATGGCTACCTCACCAAAGGCTCAGGGGATGGTATGCATTTTTTAGCAATAAAGTATTTTTAATTAAGGTATGTGCATTGGTTTTTTTAGACATAATGCTATTGCACACTTAATAGACTACAGTGTAGTATAAATATAACTTTTCTATACATGGGGAAACCAAACGATTCATGTCACTCACTTCATTGCAGTATTTGCTTTATTGTGGGGGTCTGGAGCCACACCCCCATATCTGCCAGCCTCACTCAGAGGGGTGATTCTGAGCCATATCATGTCCTCGGAGAAGCTACAGCGAGTGTCACTCAGTGCAGTCGAAAGGTCTGCGACTTCAAACATAGTGACGTGTAAGGAAACCAAAGTCACCATTGGCTAATTGATAGAAACAACAGTTAAGCTCCTAGTTATCACATCAGCGTTATCACAAAATGACATTTGATGAAATGATGTTGTTCAAGGACCTGCTATACATAAACCTGGAGGGCTTCAGACGGTTCATAGAGAAATGAAGAACTGTGCTTGAACTCCACCCAGCAAGGGCTCGCTGCACACCCCCATGTGCCCCAGGCTGCTGGAGGCAGGGGTATGAAAGGAGAGGGTCGGGAGGAGACACGGTCACGGTCACAGGCTTACACCCACTCTGGCAGCAGTCAGATGCAGTGACAGTTAAGTGGCTCCCAGGTTAGGCGGCCTCAGCTGACCTGCCACGCTCTGCCCCACAGCCCTATTTCCTGATTCTCATTCTCCCCTGTATCTACAGAGGCAGGATAGAGGGATGGATGGAGAGATAGACAGATAAAAAGCACTTGTTGAGGAAGAGAAAGCAGATTTTTCTCTGTGTCCTCAGGCTCTGGACGCAGGGGAGGCTGTGAGGGGAAGGTCTCAGAGCTGACCAGACGTGCAGGAGTAAGAGACTAAGGACTACAGAGCCCATCCTGCTGGGACCTCAGCACCAGGCAGCAGGAAGGGAGCAGATCAAACACCTGGGAAAGCCTCGTTCACACTCCAGGGGACTAACACCCGACCGTGGAGACAGGAAGAAACCCGAAGAGCCTTCCACCCTGGTGCCTGGAGAACCTGTGCTCTGGAGCACCTTGCTGCATGCACCTGGAGCTGAGCGTGCTGCCGCCCCAGCCCCAGAGCAACACACTGGCTGGGGCTTCCAGCCTTAAGAAGAGCAATCACCCAGAGACCACACATTGTCAGGAATTTAAAAACAGCCAGGGCCTGGACGTTGCCCCCACCAACTCAGTGTCAGCCAGTGAGGCAGAAAGTAGGGCGCCGGCTCCCTGGTGCCAAGGCGCTGTATATTTTTATAACTAGGTTTGAACATCATCAAGTGATGAGCTTGTAACATCGCTGTCCCCTAGGGCACGGCCTCAATTTATGAGCCTTATTTTTAACAGAAGAGGAATGGTTCTGAATCAAACACCACTAATACCTCAAAATCCCCCGGGAGGATCAGCATCCGGTGCAGAGAGATCAGATGCAGTTTCAAGGCGGATGGCCTGCCTACAACAAATCCTGTGTGCTGGGTGCCAGGGCCGCCTCAGGCTGGACATCCACAGGGCATGCCTGGCTGTGATCTGCCGCTGCCGCCTCCTCCTCCTCCTCCTCCTCCTCCTCCTCCTCCTCCTCCTCCCCCCTCTCCCTGGAGCACTTTCTCCTCTCTGGGTACCTGTACTTGCTCCGCAGATGACTCAGAGCGGAAGGCTGGGCTCATCAGATATTGGAGCCATGAAGGATGTGAGGCCTCACCCAGTTGCCTGCATATCAGTCAGGGATGGAGCCCAGCCTTCATTTCTCAGGGTCCCTGGTCCTGCAGCGGCACCGGGCTTTCAGCAAGGGGTTCCCCCAGCCTGAAAGACATCCCAGGGAGACACCCCAGCTTTCTGAGGCTGCAGTTGGCCCCCATGTGGCCGAGCCAGGCCTGATGGCAGAGCACTGAGTACTCACCAGAACTTGATCCCCCCTCCTCCTGGACCTTCAGCTGGACAGCATTTCCCAGCTGCCCCTCTGGTGAGGTGCGACCATGCACCCAACTCCTGACCAACAAAAGGTGGGCACAATTGTGTCCCTTGCCAGCCTGGCCCATACAAACCTTCCACAGGACACTCCCCCTGCTGCTTTCTGTTCTGGCTGGAGTGCAGATGACCACTTAGTGACCGTGGGTCCCTGAAGTCAGCCACATCATGACATCAAAGGGGCCTGAGTCCGTGAATCAATAAATCAGCTGCCTGACCAGGGTCACCCCCAATGAACTAGGGTGAGTGAGAAACAAACTTGATAGCATTATTGGTCTGAGCCAATGAAACAACAAGGATTTTCTGAAGCTCCCAGGTCCCCCGAGGGGCTGTGACCAATACTGACTGGCTACAGGGCAGATGCAGAGTGGGAGTTTAAGGGTCAGGGTCCCAGTGAGAGGCACGCATCCGCCAACCAGAAAAGGAATGGAGACCCTAGTGGGCTCAGTCCCGGCCAGAACTTACCACAAACAGACACACCTGGGCCCTGGGTGGGGCCTCGGGCCTCACCCAATAGAAGGCAGGAGAGAAGCTCCTGCCCTTGGGGAGCGTGGCTCCCACAGATCCCTCCCCTAGGAAAAGAGGCGTGCCCACAGCTGCCCACAGTACTCCCAGAGACACAGTATTCCCAGAGACACGGAGCAGCGTGCCTGCCCCAGGTGATTCTGCTTTGACAAGTCAATGCATTAAGCTACTCCGACTTCTCTGAGGGAGCCTCTGGCCGGAGTGCTGGATCTCACTAGGCCCCTGCCTTGACTGCTTAGGCTCACTGCCAGCTGTGCCCAGCCTGCAAGCGGGAGTGTCTTCAGCAGGCCTCACACAGCTCATTCAGAGAAGCTTGTGACTTCCGGGCAGGGAAGGAGAAGCAGGAGCCTGGGGCTGGTGCCCGCCCGGACCTCAGGCTTGGCCTCAAGGCCCCACTGTAATGGGGCAAAGAGGGCTGGTGAGGGTGACATCAGAGGCTACGTGCGGGGCACTTTGCACACATTAAACCTTACCCAATGTTGGCTGATGGTCCGAGACAGAGGGAAGTGGGGAAGCAGGAGGGGCTGAGGGCTCTGGCTGAGCCATGGAAATCCCTGAGCCTCTGCACTTTTCCACCCTCCAAGCCCCAAGGGGCAGACCCCTGGCCCAGAAGCTAACCTTGCAGAGAGAACTGCCTTTCGGCCTTGAAAGCCCAGCTCAGAGCAGCCACGTCGGCACAGAAGCGCATCCTTACCTTGGGCAGCTGCTTGGGTTCCGTGTGATTCCAGACCTCCAACGACGGTCCAGCCATAGGCAGCCAGGCAGATGGACTAGAGGCCCTGTTCTGGGGATGGAAAGGGAGCCTGGAGGGGAGGCGTAGTCAGGGGAGCTCCAAGCTGCCCACTGGCAGGGGCTTCTAGCAGTGCTGGGGTGGGGAGGAGCTGGGCACAGGCGCTAGTACACACCCAGGGCCCCAGAAAAGCCCCAAGGACTTCTGCCTGCCCCCGAAGCGACAGCCTCCCATACCGTCTGCAGACGGGCCACTGCCTGCTGTACACTAACCAGTCGGAGGCCCGGCCTACAGCAGGGGCTCGGGGCACCTTCGGAATGCCAGCGTGGGAGCTGCACTGAACAGACCACCTTCCCCACACCCCGGCCTCATTAAGCCCTAACATGGGATCACCTGAAGCCCAAGAGCATCGCCCTGAACTGTTGCTGCAGCTTCTCCTTTGTCCCAGGGCTCTCCTGATGTCTGGAGAACAGCCCTTGGGGAGTCTGCCCCCAACTCCTTCCAGCCCAGCCCCTCTCTCTCCTGCGCCTTCTGCACTCACACTCTCTTCTTCCACCTGAGGCCACCCCGACTGCTCAACAAGTGGAGGGAAATACTGCATTTAATGGTGTCCACATTCAGGGGCTGGGCAAATAAATCCCTCTTTCTCTGCCTGAACTTGAACTAATTCACGAAGATACTAAGGCAGGGTCCCCCCCCCAGGGGACCCCCAGGCTCAGGCTAGCAGGGCGGTGACTTCGAGTTGGCCACGCACACTTCCTGAGCTGAGATGGGGCAGCTCAATCCCGGCATTGGCTGGGGCTGTGCTGTGAAATAAGCGATACACCTGCAAAGCACTGCCCCATCGACCAACCCAGGAAACTGGTTCCAAACCAGGAAACTGATGAATAGCGTTTCTTTGCAACCATGGGTCCGAGTTGTTTCCAGGAACTTTGTAGCAGCCTGCCAGCACTGTTTTTTTTGTAACAGTGAGATCAATGATGTATGCCTGGTCTCAAAGAGGCATCCAAAAAGCCTCCACAGTTAGGCCAGGACCATAGCAAGAAATATTCCTATGTGACCGGCAAGGTACAAGGAGCCAAGACGCCACTCCCAACTCCTAGGTTCAAGGTGTCCCAGGTACATGGTGGGGATTCCCGGTCCAGGAGGAAAAGTGCACTCAGCCGGTTGGCAAAGAGGACAGTTGTTACAGGGTATCCCTGTCCCGCGATAAACTGCAGACTCTTCAGCGTCACCTGCGGGTGCTGCGAATCTTGCTTAGCCGTGGTCTTTCATGCTGTACTCCAGAACCAGGCACTGTGGAGGGATGGGACTCAAAACGTGGAAGCGTTTCCACCTTCTTTAAGAAACAAAAATGTTTTTCTGAATTAAAGCTTGTGATCATAGCAACTGAATTTAAAATCAATCAGACTTTCTAACTGAATCGAACACTAGGCAATTAAGCAAATGAATGACTAATGAAATGATTATAAAACACTTTGCGGAAACGTTATGTAGATGCAGGCAGAAGAAAACAAATGCGAGGCCAGCCCCGCCGCCTCTGGTCTGCGAGAGCAAGAGCGCAGCGCTGCGTGCTCCTGCGGGACACCGGCCTCACTCGGGTCTTCAAAACCACGCCTCTGCCTGACAGCTCCGAAGCCCGGAACTTTGGAAGGAGTTGCCCATCCTTGCCACAGGGTTTGGGATTTGCCTGTGAGCTGGGGACCCATTGCATCCCGCCTGGGAGCAACTGGGGTGGCGTCAAGTGGGGAAGCTAGGAGAAGTTCTGCCGTGTGTCAGGAAGTGGTTCCTTGCTGAGCCCTTTCCCCAGTTAAGTGACCTGAGGCCACATAGATTTGTAACCTCTTCTGAGGCTTGGAACTGTCTACACATACCCCGCAGCCAGGTGGGAGCAAGGACTTCACCCCCCACCCTGTATCCTAGGTCGACCAGATTCATTACAGTAATGGCTGGGACCCAGGGAGTCCCGGACACACAGCCTTTGGGACCGGAACTGCCTGGGAGCAGCTGGACAGAGTGGTCTCCCAGGCATGTTGGTCCCGGTTCCTTTACCCAGAGAAGGTTCTCAGGGACGGGGGGGGGGGGGGGGGGGGGGG